>JADRCD010213054.1:0-25313 GCA_019843815.1 Montemys delectorum
GAGAGAGAGAGAGAGAACACATATGTACATAAATAACAATAATGAATCTTTAAAGAAGATACCAAATTGCCCAAAGATATTATGTAAAGTCTCTTCTGAACTTGGGAGTTACTGGTTGCCTCAGTGAACCCGATTTCCTTGCATGGATGGAGCAGAAGCTAAATGCTGGCAGGTTAAGAGACTCACAGTTGAGAAAGAGGGACAGGGAGAGCACTGTGCTAACTCCTATCCCCACAGCTCCCCCTGACCCCAAGGAATATCCTAAACAGGAAGACATCAAAGAAATTCTTTAAAAGTGTGATAGGGATGCTGAAGTATAGCTCTCCACAGTTGATGGCTTCTGGCAGGGGTGCAAATGGGGAAAGACTCAATTTTCTTCAGGGGGTGTTCTAGTAAGTATACAAATAGCACAAATTGGACCTGTTTGGGGGAAGGCCACAGAATGGTGGGGAGGTAGACATGGAAGGACTGGGAAGTGAGTGTAATCAGAGTGTATGAGGTTAAATTCCCAAAGAATCAATACAAATGTTATTTTGAGAAGAAAAGAAGCAAAGGAATGGAGGGGAAAACAAAACTCAACAACATGGAAATTTCTAGAAAAGTATATTGAAAAGGAACAGTTGTCATGTACAAAGACAGCCAGGAGACAACCCCGAGAGGATCAGAATGAGAGGAGTGACCAGGGAGGCAGGCGAAGGACACTCCCACCTTTAACAGCATCTGGCCCAGTCTTCACTTTGTGAAGTTTTGTGGGGAACAGAATAAATCTATAGTGGAATTTGCTTGGGTGGGGACTCTGTGTTCTGTTTTTAAAACAAAAACAATTGCGAACTTATGAACCATTTATACTTCTTTCCCCCTCCATAAACTATTCAAGTTAGCAGGGAAAAATAAAGTTTCTAAATAAAGTCTTCCTCTAAGATTGCATTTTTCACTTGCCAAGCCAAGCAAACCAAATCTTTTGTTTCTCTAGCGATCTCACTTCCCAAGAAAAATACACCTGCAAACATGAGGGGCCAGGTTTTGCTCAGCCATTTTTTTCTTCTACCCTTAAAGAAAGGGGGTGGGGCACTTCCACCTTGTGTTGTGCTGTAAGTTAGCCAAGAAGGCTAAGTAGGGCTAAATTTAAGCAAGCAAACCATTCTCTTTACTTTGGGGATGAAGTAATTGTCCCTTCGTTTGCTCTTGGAGATGTTCAGCTTGGAAGTGACATTCTCAATATCTTCCTAAAGGGTATGGAGTGGCTGAGCAGCTGCCAGTCATCATGGGTTTGCAGTTGTAATAAAAGCTATTGTCTGTGCTGTCCAATTATCTGTCTGGCATCCCACGTCAGCCATCCTTCCATCACTCCAGAAGAAGAAAACTCTTCACATTTTACTTGCAACTTGGAGACACTGATTCCCCAAGAGCAAAATCCAAGCACTTTATGTGAAGCTCTGGCATGCAGGTGTCGTAAAATTACAAACTACAGAAATTTTACCCAGTGCATTTTATTTTGGAACTTTGGGGTTTGGGAGAAAGGGAAGGAAGGAGGGAGGGTGGAAGAGAGAGAGGAGAGAGGGGAGATAGAGAGAGAGAGACTAAGAACTAAGAGAGATCATTCTTGAGATTATTCTGGTTTTTAGAAGTTCTTATCCTCCTAGATGTGGTTAGCTAGTGGCTAGTTTTTGTAGTTATTAAGGGAAAACAAAGGCAGCTAACAATGTTTGGATGTCTGTTCTCATGCTAGGCACCAGGAAAGGTTCCTCATTTGCCTTCTCAAAGGGCTCCAGAGAGTCCTCTCTTCTCCCCATGGGGCATGGGTAGACACTGAGGCTTAATATCAAATACCTTGCTTCCGATGCAAAGCTAGTGGATGGTAGAGCTGAAAACCCATCCCACATCTGCCTAACAAGTCTCAGTACCCTTTGCTAGTGCCATTTGAAGGCATTTCTTTATGTGCAAGATACAATACTACATGGATTTAGACAGCAATGGGAAGAGACATCCATTCACATAATTCAGATGTTTCAAAAAGTGCCCAGTATTCTTGGCAGTACAATTTTCCAGTCCCTTCCCACTCTCCTCCCAAGGGGTCCTCAGCTGACATCATAACCACACCCAACAACAGCACTGGCCACTCTCTTCCTCTCCCTCTGTCCAACTCCTTCCAGTCCCAGGCCAGGCTCTTCTCCATGTTCAGCCAGCTGCGAGTGCAGGCCATCAGCAAATGGTCCTTCTCTGCTTTCTTGCATTGATTTCAGAAAGATTAGGGCACCATCTTGTGCAAATAGATGGCGTGAGCTTTGACCTAGCAGCTAGTCTGCATTCCATCCTTGTTTTCTTTAGTGATATTAGTACTTGTCATAAATTGAGGCCTACAGCAAGAAGCACGGAGGAAGATGCCCAGCTTTGGATGAGTAGAGGTCTACTTTACTTAAGTTCTTCAAAGAGGGAGTAGAGAAGGAAAAGATGCATAAGAAAAGTAGAGACAAAATACATAGTCTAGTCGCCAATACACTACATATGACAAGCTAACAATCCACTTCACCTGACCACAGGAAACCACTGTCATCACCTGGTCTCTGGGCTTGTGTGGAAGTCCAGCAGAGGCAAAGGCTGTCATCACAATGAGTAACACAGTTGCAGACTCCAAAGGCTGACTGAGCCCTCTGAGTGAAGCAGCTACTGGTCCACAGCCCGTTTCCACTCCTCCATGTCATCTCTCACATATGCTGGGATGGAAGCTTGCAAAACTCAGTCGTCACAGGAATTGTTACCTCAAGCACTAGGAAATGGTGAAGCCAGAAGATGAGCCTTTTTATGCAAGCTATATTTTCCTGGAGTCTCTTGGCCCTTGGAAGTCAGAAGAAAAGTTTCAGGTGGTTTTGAGCTACCACGTGGGTGCTGGAGAATTGTGATTCACATTAAACCTTGGATTAGTCAGAGAGGATAAACCCATGCTTCGACCCAGGCTCTTTTTCCTCACCCCATGCACTTTCCACTGAACCCCCAAGGTGAAATATTTCATATATTATCTTGCTGCCACCACCTTAAACTTGTACAATCAGTCATTTTATCACCCAGTAAGACAAAACTTCTGTGGAGGAATGAAGCAGAACTTCCCTCTGGAAAATATTGAGAACCTGAGTTGATAGGATGCTGGGGAAAACGTGAGACTTTTTATACATATCTGCAGTTCTGAAAACAAAACCTTCCGTCCTGGTGACATGTGTGTGGAAGTATTCAGCACATAACTGGTATGAAAAGATGAATAATCTAGGTGTGGTGGCACATAGCTTCCTAGTACCCAGGAGCCAGGAGCACGAGGCCAGCCTGGACTACAAGGTTGTCAATAAAGCTGCAAAGCAAGAAAACCTCTAATAAAACAAACAAACAAATAAGATAGATGGTGTATAGGTAGATAAAAGCAGTCACAAAAAATAAATGAATCAATCATTGAAATGGGGAAAGAAGGCTACTCCACGCAGTAATTTTTCTAGAATAAAAACTACAGACAATGGAGTTTAATTAGAGTTGAATAGATTCTGTGCAAGGGATCTTTGTTCTGCATTTGCTTACAAATTGATAAAGCATATGGAATCAACTGAGAAGAGCCCAGAATTAGTAATCAGTCTTAACCATCTCCACAGAGGTCCTGAGCATAGCTTTCTAGATCGACAAAGACAGTTTCAGCCGTACATCCCTAGATCACAAACATACTGTTGGACCCTGGGAAGGTGGATCATTATTGCCAACTTGAATGGATTTGGAATTCAGGAGGCGCATGTCTTAGTGTGTGTAGGGTGTTTCCATGGGGGTTTAATTGAGGAGGAAGACCTGTTCTGAGTGTAGATGGCACCATCCCTGAGATCGGAATCCTGCACTGTATAAAAATGAGAAGAAGGAGAAAGCTGAATGGGCTCTAGCATTCATCACTATTTTCTAGATACCATGTGACTAGTTAATTCATGCTCCAAAAGCCATGCCCTCCCTATCATGATAGGCTCTACCATTAAACCATGGGCCCAAGTAAACCGGCTTCTTTTAAGTTGCTTCTTGTCGTGTATCTGGTCACAGCAGTAAGAACGGTGAGCAGTAGGTATATCATACACTTTCCTCATTCACTAGCTAGAGGAAAGGTAGGATAAGGCTGGAATAGACCTGACAATCCAGGAGACACATACTTAGCTCCAGATAAAAGCTGACAGAAACTCCATTCAACACCCCAGATAACAACTTTGCCTTTGCCTTGCCAGTAGGGGTAGCTGCTGATCTACTGGAATGGAGAGGTTCTTTCCATTCAAGACCTGCCACACCTCTTTCAGTTTGTCTCCAGGTAAAAGGCCAAAAGCTCTATGCCTGACAGCCATGCTGAATGGCCCACCATCACATTGCCACACCCAATCTGCTTCTCTCATACTCTCTTCCTTCTTCCAGAACCTTCCTTCTTCCCCACTCCTCAAAGCCTAGAGCAGGTATGGCTTTTCCTCACCAACCAGCCCAGGACATGAACATGGAACAAATCTTCCTCCAGCCAACATGTTATACCTTTCATCTAACAATGTACATCTATCTATCTATCTATCTATCTATCTATCTATCTATCTATCTATCTATCATCTGTCATCTATTTATCTTCTATCTACCTATCATCTATCTATAATCTGTTTATCATCTATCATCTATCAATCACTACCTGTCAATCACGTCTGTCTACCATCTTCTATCTATCTATCTATCTATCTATCTATCTATCTATCTATCTATCTATCCATCTATCTACCTAAATGATTTTTACTGAATTACAATTATTTTTACTGGTAGATCTATTATATCTCATCTGTCTATCATCTGGCTGTCTATCCTTCATCTGTATGTCTATTTATGTACACCATTCTCACTGAGTTATAATCTTTATCTATGAAATATAAGGTTCTTGAGGACAAATTCACCTTTAGATCTTAGAACCTGACAGAGCTCCTGCTACATAGACACTTTGGGTAGGGAGATGAATCTCAGCAAAGAGTCATATTTAAGGTTGCTCGAGAATATGTATTCTGTGTGGTGCTGTGCCAGTTCAAGGATGATAGGATTTCCAGATCTAATCCTTTATCCAGTGAGTGAGAAATTGCTCTGTGAGAAAGCCTATTACTAAGGTGAACTGGCTGATTTCAGACTGAGATAGCTTCCAGATGGAGACAGTGTCTTTCTTGTTCACAGGATAAAAGAGGCAGGGAATTGAACAGTTAATATCACTGGGAACATGTCTCAAGTGGACTGTCTGGTGCTTCTTTTGTCTGGGGCTAATGATAGTTGTCATCTTGAATAGAGGACCCTATTCTGAGCCAGTGGGTAACAGAGCTAATTTTACTGGCAAGCTAATCACAATGTGGATTAAGGATTATCCCTGACTTCCTTTATTCTTTTACAACCAAGTAATGTCAGCAAGAGGCAAAGAGAGAAAGGAGTGGGAGGGAAAGGGAGAGGGAGAGGGAGAAAGAGAAGAGCAGGGGAAGGGAGGGAGACAGGGGAAAGAGAAAGAGGAGAGAGGAGAAAGGAGAGAAAGAATTCTAATAACAAGAGGGAATTTCTACAGCAAAACATAGATTTTAGTTCTGCTCTATGCTAAGTGTGAAATGGCATGAGCTAGCACTGCATGGACAGTTCCCCAAAGACTTGCCTCTTACTAGAAAGAGCTTTGTAAATGTTAGTAGAAATGCTGGAAGTATATTTGCTCTGGGCCCAAGATATAAAATAATCATCACTTTGTCTGATTCTAAGTGAGTTTAGTATTGATTTGCCTGATATGAATTCCAAATGCCCACTTCTTTGGGAAAGCCATCCAAACCCACTGCTTTTGATTCCTGGGAGTTTCCTTCAGGGAAAACTTCCTTTGCAGTTCTGCACTGACTGGAGAGAAGAACATACATAAAAGGAATGGCCAGACTTCCCTGTCTGCCCTTCTTCCTTGCTTCTAACCCCGAACCCTGGAGACTATTTTCCACTGCAGCTGGCTCTCCAGGGTGTGGCTCAAGCTCTGCCCTCGTTCAAACAGAAGAGTTCAAGTGAATGAAAGTCTGGAGTCAACTTAAAATCAAAACACAGACCTAGCATTTGTCAGATAGCTTATCTCAACTGTGTGGGATTTACAAGCACTCTGACATAAGTGTGGCTTAGTGTTTTAGGGTGAAAAGGATATTAGGAACTTCTTTCTCTGCTTTGTAGTGGAATGAGAGTAGATCAGATAGGGCTGGGCAGGACTAAGAATAGATTCCTACTTTCTACCATTCATGATGACTTGTCTTCTCTGTCACAATCATGAATTATTTCAATTTTATATTTTTAATTAAATGTATTTATTTAGTGTGTATATGTTGGCATACAAGTGGAAGTCAGAGGGTATCTTAGAGGAATCCCCTTCCTCCTTCTACCATATGGATTCTGGAAACAAAATGAAGTCATCAAGCTTGGTGGCAAGCACCTTTTACCCTTTAAGCCACCTTGTGGGTCCAATTCTAAATTTGTGAGTATATAACGCAGTGTACATATCACAAACCTGACCATGATGTCAGCTACATACAACAGTCAGATATGGTTCAAGATTATTCTGGCTGCTGCTGGGCAACTCCCCAGAATAAAGTGGGGGCAGGGTCCTCATGCTTGTGGGGTTTGAGGTGCTGTTGTGAGGCAGTTCAGACAGGTACAACCAGTGCCTACCAAACAGATCAGATCCTGGGCTACAATTTAGAGTCCTTGCCTCAGGGCTTCTCTCAGGACCCAGATCCATCTGTTTACCTCAAAATGTATTCAGTTTCTGGAAGTGGGAAAAAGACATCAAACACACAGTTCTTACTGATGTCAGATGTCACCAGCTGAAGGGCAGACAGGGTAAGTTGTTCAAAGAATGAAGATTTATTCATTTTACTTCTAAGTCTGTATATCATTTCCTATTGAACTATTGGCCAGAACCAGGCACACTGGTGTCCCCAGTATCTCAGAATGGGTCCTAATATAGACATAGAGTCTTTAAAGAGGTGCCTAAACTAGTGATATTGTTGGGATGGGGCCTAATCCAATATGGTGGTGTTCTTAGAAAGGAGAAATGTGAACACTGACACACACAGGTTCAGAGGAAGATGACATTAAGGACTCAGTGCCAATCCCAACTTTCAATTCTAGACACAACCAAAGATGAAGAGGGGTGTGGATTGATCAGTCTCATGCCCTCACAAGCAATCGACCATGGTGACTCCCAGTCTCAGACCATCAAGACAGAGAGTGCCTGCAATTTAAGCTGTCCAGTATGGAGATACTGCTGTTATCCCAGGAACCAAGTGTGAAATCCTAATGTACACATTTATTTCATATCTTCATAAAATAAAAACACTTCTGCTTATGAGGGAGATACTTCTACATATAAGCTTTCCTCCCTTTGAGTTCTCCCATATCAAGGATATAGGTGTAGTGAGGTCAAAGGTGGGAGGCAAGCAGGTCTCTGACAAGTCCTATCCTGAGAGAGATTAAGGCAACCTGGGCTTTGCTCACTTTCAGGAGCTCACACACATTACATAGCTCAAGATAACTGTCTATAAATGGTGGAGACACAGCCCCATCTATAGGCAGAGGTCTGCTTTCTTTCTGTTTGTTAAGTATTAAATTTCAAACATTTTAGACAAGTAACTCTTACAGTTATAAAAACACATAGTATCAGAGACAGGAAGGAGGGGACATTTTGATTCCATTTATCTCAATGTCTCCAAATGATAAGAAACAAGAATAAACTTGTGCACTTTCCCTTTGCATCACTGCCTTTGATGTTCACAGAGGAAGAGCCCCTGTCCCATGCATACAGAAACAAGTACACAGCTGGAGGAAGTTGGGGTGACTTTAATTGGTACAACTCAGCTCATTGTCTCTTGCAGTCAATGTCTAACTTAGGAATGAGTGTGAGCAGAATGAAAACTCTGTCAATCTAATGGATTGAGAAAGTTTTTAGAAGACAAAACGTCTCAGTTACTCACTGATAGCCTTCACAGTTGTGTTGAATTGAGTAAGTTCAGAACCGATGAGAACAGAAGTAGACTCCCATAGTACAAATCCCAAGTGGAAGGAGCTGTAAGAGAAGAGCAGGAAAGGTGAGGCATCTTGACAATGGACTCTCTGTGGTAGGGTGGTCTACGGTCACACCTAAACAATGCACCCATGGACATGCAGGCTCCCAGGAAGCTTCCAGGCACTGACAGTTTCTGGCTACTATTTGACTTTAAAGCTTTCAAGTGGCCATGTTTGAATAATTATGCTCTATTCCTTGTGAGTCTCCAAAGGCCATCAGACTGGCTTTGAACCTACACTGTACATCAGGCTTTCCTCCCATTTCACTCACCAAGTCCCTTCCCTAGGTATCTCTCTGTGAATAAGATGCACAATCTGTGGGTTGGTGTTGTATTAACTTGGAGCATGAATAAAGACCAGTTCACACCAAATAGGGTACTGATGACAGGCTAAAGGAACAATCCACCCAAGACTAGTTTGTGGAACCAATGAGTTCATTGGGCTTACAAGACCATGACTAAGGAGTTACAGGCATGGAAGTGATCCCTACACTGATCCATCTCCAAAATGTCCCAGCCTAACATAGCTGATAATTTCCTGAAAGTTGCATAGACGGAACCCTTCCTCCAAGACTCCTGTACACTCTAGCACCTCTGAAACCACAAGAAGTTCAGGAAGAATCAAATACAGCTGAAAGACAAGCCCAGCATTGGGAAGGTCTGTGCTGGGAATCAAGGCTGCCCTAATTGAAATGGCAATCACCATAGCATGCCCAGAGGACAGCGCTGCCCACCTCCTGGTTGTGTGCTCACCGACCCAGCACATCTCTACCGAGAGCACTTTCTTGGTGAATACTTTCTATAAGTGTACAAAGGAAATGAAAAGGGAGACCTAGTTTTTACTTTAAATCTGGTCATTCCTACTGTACTTGCTTAGGGGAGGGTCACACAATGATCCACTCAAAAGCATGTTTTGGGGAAAGGTTCACTGTGGACTCATCTTAGTTTCCATCTTTTTTCTTTCTCGGGAGAACATGATTGTTAAATGTACAATATTGTGGAAAAATAACCATCATGCGTTTAATTTCCTTGCGTGTGTACTAAGGACCATCTCAACATCCATGATTGTTAAAGCATTAAATGTGTCAATATACTAAAGGAAATCTTAGAATAATTTCTGGTAAATACCATGGTAAGCACTGTAAAAGTTTGCCCCAGTGTTGGTGGCGTATGCTTGAAACCCCAGCAACTCTGAAGGATAAGGCAGGGGGATGACAAACTCAGGGCCACCCTAAGAAACTTAGTGAGACCCTATATGAAAAACAAAACAAAACAAAACTTTTTTTTTTTTAATTACAGGAAGTGGAAAGGCAGTTCAGTCGGGAAAGTGCTTTGCAAGCACGAGGACCTGAGTCAGATCTCCAGAACCCACACAAAAATATCGGACCAGATGTTGTCTGCTTCTAATCCCAGCACTGTTGAGGTGAACACAGGTGGGTCCTTGGAAATCGCTGGCCACCTAGCCTAGCATACGTGGTAAGTTCCAGGCTAACGAGAGGAAGGGGACTGGAGTTTCCTCTGACTGACACAGGTGAGTGTGTTCAGGCACAAAAGGTGCATCTGCATACCATGAACAAGCACACACAAAATTAATCAATCAAGGGTGAATCACATTAAAAGGGTTGGTAATGTGACTTGGTGATCGGGTTAGTCTTAACCCTCCGTATGGCAAAAGAAGAAAGGGCTTACTCCAGGTGTTACTCTAGGTGGAAGAAAAAAACCTCACAGCATAAAACAAGGTTAAACTAGCTATACAAGACTTCCAATAATGACGCAAAGGGGAAGAAAATGGACTCCTGTTGATACTGTCGATACGTGTCTCTGCACGTTGGAAAGTTCAGACAAGAAGGTGTTTGGTGTCGAAACGCTCTTCCTCACCGAGGAATCAGCATGTGTGTATTAGCTCCAACAGCAGCCTCTAGGGACAGCATTTGAGGTAATGGTCAGAAGCCACATGCTTGTGGATTCTCCCACTTTTTCCACACTCGAAGGCTCACAGCCATTTTTGGTGCCCGTGGTCTAACCTCAGTTTCTCTAACGCCTCTTTAATGAAGTCAAGCGGTTTCATATCATCAGATTGATGGGGAAAATGTGAGCAGAGGTGAGGATGTGGAAGTGTTTGTACTCTGGGGAGAGCCATGGGGTGCCAGACCTGAAAAAGAACGTTCAGAGCATTGCAGCTTTGCAGGATTGTGCTAACTCAGAAAGCTTGAATGCAGTCAAAGTAGCTATCAGAATATTTACAAGTTACCATTTATTGGAATATTAGTTGTTGTTTGAGTGTTGGCAGATGGGAAGGGTTGGGGATTGCGTCATTAGGAAACAGCAGCCTCATTCTGGATCCTCTTTCCCTTTCTACTTAGAAAGTACCTGGGTCATCAGTCATGAAGGATGTCAGCATGTGTCGGATCTCAGCACTGTGGGCACAGAGGACACTGTGACCCCTCCAGAGCTACCTTCTTGTGAACAGGCTCAGGTGGCACTTTGCTGATGAGAACTTCTGGAGAAAAATCCTGTTATTACTGTCATCTGCTGCTTGACCCCAGCAAATATGAGTCTCAGAATGTCATGGCATGTTGCATGGTCAGGACTCGGGGATTATCAAAGGTTTCCTTCCTTTACCTGGTTTTGGAGACAAAGAACCAAGGTCCAAAGAGACTGGGTGACTGACTAGTGAAGATTCTGGGACTGGTGCCCAGCTCTTCTGTCTGACGTTTAGACTCAGATGCAGTGTCCTATCCAAACCCCACAGGGCTCCATCAGGCATCCCTGGGAGCGTCTTAGAAGAACAGAAAATTTAAGCAACTCAGTTACCCACAGAGAAAGCTGGTGGCAATTCCAGTTGTTCCATAAAGACCTGGGCATGTTTTTTTCTTTTATTCTTAGAGACATTCTTAAAACAAAAACCTGGGTGATGAGCATGCACCAGTAATGCCAACCTCCAGGAGGCTGACAAGGGATAATTGCTACACATTTGAGGCTAGCCTGAGCTACATAAAAAGTTCCAGACCGTCCAGGGCTATATAGCAAGATCCTGTCTCAACCTCCTCTCCCTCCCTCCTGGGGGGAAAAAAAGTAAAACAAATAGCTAAATTTTCTTTGGCACTGGAAGAATAAAACAGTACTGAAGGAAAGTGGTTTATAAGAACCTTCCATTTAGAGAGCATTTCTAAACTTTCCTGTCCGAATACTCTCAACATTTAAATGAAACAATCCACGGGTATTTCAAAAAGTCCAGTCTTGCTTTGATTCAGTTTTAAATTATTTCTTCCTAATTTACTTCATTCCATCTCCCCCATCCCAGCTCAATTTACCCTTCTGTTAAAAGGACTAATTTTTCTTTCCAGTTTCCTCTGAGGACCACGGTTTACAGATTTCCAATCATTTTAAATACTTTCCACCGTAGCCTCTCTTGGCAATTCCACGTCTCACTTAAATTGTCTTCCCTTTGAGCAGACTTAAAATTCCATTTGAAGAGTCCCTGAGAAGAGGAGGAGGCTGTGACTCACACACAGTGCACATCTCATACAGAGACAGATAAGCAGCACTTGACAGCCGCCTGCCTCAGTGGGAGATGAGTTGGCAATCTCCCTGGACTCTAGCTGACACAGACCCCATTCCCCCATACACTCAAACACAGTTACTCTTTAGTCAGTCTTCCATTAGTATTTTAACTCCCAAAATAAATTGAGGGAACATCAAAATAGTGTTTGAAGAAAGTATTCAGAACTTAATAGGTTAATGTTTCAGGGTTTTGTTTTTGTTTTTTCTAAATCTCAGTTGATAGTTAAGTATAAAATGGAGCTCTGGGTTTCCTGGGAGCAATGTGGCAGGGAAGAAAAGCTATTTTAAGTAACTTTAGATATTATTTTTTTAAAGTAGATTAAATGATACTTTCATTTGAAGTTTCTAGTCAAGAATCAGGTGGTTCGATAAATTCCCATCCTCATGGACGGGAAACCTCATGGTTTCTACAGTTGCTTTACTAATTTTAATTGAATGAAGATTAATCTCTCTGATTTCTCAGAGACAAATTCTTTAGGCTCTTTTTTGTCTATTTCATTTTTATTGGTTATTTTATTTATTGACATTTCAAATGTTTTCCCCTCCCCAGTTTCCCCTCTACAAACCCCAATCTCCTCCCCCTTCCCCTATGAGGGTGCTCCCCCACCCATCCACCTACCCACTCCTGCCTTAGTGCCCTAGCATTCCCCAACCCTGGGTCATCGAGCCTCCGCAGGACCAAGGGGCTTCCCTCCCAGTGATGCCCACTAAGGCAATCCTCTGCTACATATCCAGCTGGAGCCATGGGTCCCCCCATGTGTACTCTTTGGTTGGTGGTTTTGTTCCTTGGATCTTTGGAGGGTCTGGTTGCTTGATACTATTGTTCTTCCCATGGGGCTGCAAACCCCTTCAGCTCCTTCATTCCTTGCCCTAACTTTTCCATTGGAGTCACCACGCTCAGTCTGGTGTTTGGCTGCATGCATCTGCATCTGTGTTGGTCAGGCTCTGGCAGAGATAGTTATACCATAATTCTTAAGCTCTTAAATTGCTCAAAGACATAAGAGCTACATCAGTGTTTTCACTGTCTTGACTTCCTAAGGCTGAGTGCTAGATAGTCTCAGCTCTTCACATGGGCTTTTGACAATACCAGAACTTCCAGACTCCATCTACAGAGAAGCCCCCGGGACTCCTTGCAAACTGGTTTAAGTTGTGCCAAGCTGCATACATGATCCATGGTAATTAAAGACAAAGAGGGTGGGCACACAGACCCTGGCCCCTCCAGACCTACTAGTGCTCCTGTCTATTATTTGAGCTTCTTCAGACATCCCGATGAGAGCAAACATCTGAAAAGTCACCATGCTCAATTCAAGCAATTTCTTACCTTCTTATTTTGGTTTTGTTAACTTTAAGCCTTCTAACCACTCTAGTTCTTTGCTTTTATAAACCATGCAAACAATAGAGAATTATAGAATACCTATTTTAAAAACATGATACAAAGTAACAGAAGCTCGAGTTTTAAAAGTGATTTACCTTTTCATTTTTGCTTTTTCTTGTCATAGAGTCATTGTGCATGGTGCCAGGTTAGAAAGACAATTTCTTCTAAAAATATCACGTACATTGTCTATAAAGAAGAATTAAATCGGGCCACTTTATTGGAAAACAAGCTTCTTAATAGACTAGAAGTAGAATTTAAATGCAAAGTGGTCAGTGCTGAGGAAAGTTCTGATGGTCTTGTGGTTCAGAATCTGGCGTAGCAGGAAGTTTGTACTATAAAGTTCAATGTTCTGGGATAAGGTCCTGGAAGAGGGTCCTTGTATGTAAAGGTAGAGTCAGAGTATGGCTGTCAGTCTGTATCAGAGGTTGTGGCTTTAAATATTGGTCTAAAGGGCAGAGGTGTGAAGACACAGAACTGCAATCAGGAACTAAGCCCAAATACCAACTGGCCCTGTGACTACCTGAGAGAGATCAGGTATGTTCAGATTCTAAACAGTTGGAACAAAAGGCTTGGAGGGCATGTGCTCCAAACAGGAAAAGGTGTGAGGTAAGTTCAAAGATGGCCAAGAAATCCAAGAAATGCTAAAAGAAAGAACTGGGTTTGGAAAAGGAAGGTTTGTTACTGGAGATGATCACACAGATACCAAACCTAACACTTTTTTTTTGTTTGTTTGTTTGTTTTTCAAGTCAAGGTTTCTCTGTATAACCCTGGATGTTCTCAAACCCAACACTCTTTTTATTATTAATTATTATTATTATTATTTTTATTATTATTATGTATTTTCTTTATTTACATTTCAAATGACAGCTCCTCTCCTGGTTACCCCTCTGAAAAAATATCAAAAACAAAAACAAAAATCTAACCCTATTTCCTCCCTCCTCCCCCTGCTCACCAACCCACCCTCTCCCACTTCCTGGCCCTGGCATTCCCCTACACTGGGCATAAACCTTCACAGGACCAAGGGCCTCTCCTCCCATTGATGACCAACTAGGCCATCCTCTGCTACACATATGCTGCTGGAGCCATGCGTCCCACCATGTGTGCTCTTTAGATGATGGTTTAGACCCTGGGAGCTCTGAGGGCACTAGTTAGTTCATAATGTTGTTCGTCCTAAGGAGCTACAAACCCTTCAGCTCCTTGGGTCCTTTCTCTAGCTCCTTCACTGGGGACCCTGTGCACAGTCCAATGGATGGTTGTGATATAGCTGTCTCCTGAGAGGCTCTGACAGTGCCCGACTAATACAGAAGTAGAGACTCACAAACCTAACACTCTTAAAAAACAACCGGAAGCTGGGGAAGGGAGAGGCGGGGTAGGCAGGGTTAGCAAGGCGAGGTGAATAGAATTGAGGGATTGATTACACTGCTGTCTTCTAGCTTTCAGGCAAGCACTTCTGACTCAGCAATCTCCCCAAACCTTGATTCTTTTAAAAACATCTACAGCATTGATGTTGTAAACCATAATAAAATAAATCCTTTACAATGACTTAAATTTCTTTTAAAGAAGTTTATATGTCAAGTTGAATCTAATAGCTCTTTTTTTTGTTTGTTTGTTTTTGTTTTTGTTTTTTTGTTTTCAGGAGCACGTGAGAAATGATGCCTTGACAGCTGCTGCTATATTGCGCGACCACACCCAGTTTCCTCTGGTGTCTCTTGCCCATTCAAGAACACCATTAAGTTTGTTATGTAGGCTTCAACAGATACAAAAAGATTGAAAAAATCCCATGCATCCTATCAGATCACCATGGACTAAGGCTGGTCTTAAATACCAACAAAAACAATGGAAAGCCCACATACACATGGAAGCTGAACAATGCTCTACTCAATGATAACTTGGTTAAGGAAGAAATAAAGAAATTAAAGGCTTTTTAGAATTTAATGAAAATGAAGACATATCATACCAAAACTTATGGGGCACAATGTAAGCAGTGCTAAGAGGAAAACTCATAGCTCTAAGTGCATCCAAAAAGAAATTGGAGAGAGCTTACACTAGCAGCTTGATAGCACATCTGAAAGCTCTAGAACAAAAAGAAGCAAATACACTCAAAAGGAGAAGACTGGCAGGAAATAATCAGAGGGCTGAAATCAACCAAATAGAAACAAAAAGAACTATACAAAGAATAACAAAAACAGGAGATGGTTCTTTGAGAAAATCAACAAGATAGCCTGACTAACCAGAGGGCACAGAGACAGTGACCAAATTAATAAAATCAGAAATGAAAAGTGAGACATAACAATGAAATATATCTTAAAATATTTATTCTGTTTGGTGGATATTAACAGTTGAAAATATTATAATCTTGTTCTACCAAAAAAAAAAAAAAAAAGAATGTGGTGGAACTGATGGCCGTATCACAGTCAAAGATTGCTTCTGTTTCTTGCCTATAAAAGTGTTTGTATAACCCATTGATGTTTTCTAGGTGTCACGCCTTAGCTATGAGGGCTTTCTCCAATGGTTATTGAATATAGCTCTAGCACTGGATGCATTAGTATACCACTCATTAAAATGACATTTTAGTGGGAAAAAAACAACCAAAAAATAAGTTTGTTATGTTAAAATTTTAACTTATTGCTGGGCATACATCATGGCATACATATGGAATCATGCGTGCCATGCCATACACAAATGTAATGATTCCATATGTATGCCATGATGTATGCAAATAAATGTAACAATTTTTTTTTAAAAAAGAATAGCTTAAATGTGTACCAAAATAAGTTGCTCAGAGGACGACTTACAGGAGTATCTTCTTTTCCTCCAACATGTGGATTCCCAGATTTGATAATTCTTTTCATGCATTTTTTCAGGGTTAGAATTATGAAACATCCCATTCATAATGAAAGAAGTTATCTCTAGGACATGACACTTCAAGGTATGATTCATAACGAGCACATAGCTGCTCTTGCCTCAGCCTTCTGCTCCAGAAAGCCTTCCCACAGAACGCTACAGAGAGAATCAGCCACTTCCTAACAGACTTCCGTCATTCACGAAACCCTTTCCCATTGTGCACAGATCAGTGGATTGTCATCAGTTCCTCTGAAGGGCAAAGACCACACTGTTGGACAAAGTGGGACTAAGCCAAAGAGTTGCTAGAGCATTAGTTCAGAAAGCCCTGGAGTTGCTCTGTCAGGCAGCTTTCCCCATGAGATCATATCTAAGAGATGAGTAATGAGGTCAAATGGTTTGTGAACAAAGCAAAGGCTCATTGCTTTCCAGCCAAGGCCATCAGATACCATGGGCACACACTTCATCTTTGTTTGTTTTTGAGATGAGATATCGAATACCCAGATACCCTTGAACTTGGCTTAGGATGATCTTGAGCTTCTGATCATCCTGCTCCAGTCTCTTGAGTACTGGGATTGCAGGTGGTACCCATTACAACTGCCCCACTTTATGTGAATCTGGGGCTTGAGCACAGGGCTGCATGAAGTTAGGAGAGGGTTCTACTGAATGAGCTACAGCCCAGCCCAGCCTTGTAAACCTACTTATTTGATCACGTCTATACATCCCAACCATTGCCCAGGCTGTTTGAGAAGCTCAAGCCAAAGAGAAACTTTCCATCTTGCTGAACTTCCCAACACACAGCTGACATTCTCTGTCCTGCTAGCTATGGGCTGGTTAGTGGCATTAATTTGGTTTCCCCTCCATTTCTCAAGTCTGCTGAATCAAGAGAGCTATGGAGGAAGGGAAGGAAGGGAATGCGCACACGTGCTTGTATTCACCAAGCATCTCAGAAGTAACTTAATAGGGCTCAGGTTGTCTGTGTCTTATTAATCAGTTTCATTCTGTGGGCTGTTTGCATAGCACTTCTAACGCATTTCTAATAAATTAAAATGGGCTGAAGTGGTAAAATATACCAAAGATACAGTGAGCAGTCTACAGACTACACAGAGAGGCCATTATACTAAGAGGAAGTAGGAAAAGCAATCGTAAAATTTTGAAAAATTATGCAATAACTGTGTGCTCATTGCCCATCTGTATCCATTACAATGATCTACTTCATAGACATATAAATAGAATGGGGAAATCTCGGATCTGCCCTGTTCTAACTTCAGTGGGTGAAATTCAATTAGAGTCTTCAATAAAGGAAATTAGATGGATGCCAACATCTGTCTCTATGCCTCTTTATGAACTTTTAAAGCTACTCATTGAGTTTCTTTCCCGTCCTTCCCGTTTTTCTTCTCAGAAAGCCTCTTTTGTGGCGAGACAAGAAAGGACAATTGCTTGGGTCTGCTAAGGAGGAGGGGTGGCACCATGTTTGGTGAAGGCATTAAGTTCTGCAATCCCACCTTCCCTGAGCACTCCACCAAGCTCCACCAGGACAACATCCTGTCGAATGTTTGCCAAAGAAAAGGACCACACAGATAAGACCGTAAAATTGCCAGGAACTCAGTACAGGTTTTACCACATGCTGATCAAAGGGCTTAACCAAGATGGGCTTTAATCATATTTGGGCACTAGAGAGTTCTCAGGCTCAAAGACCTGGTTCTGTGTCTTGTTTCGTTTTGGCAAAGCTCTCTTTTCTTCAATAACCCCAGAAAAACAAAGCAGACACAGCAAAGTCTTGATCAATTCTGTAGCTCTGCTCAAACCAAATAGACCACCTGGAGGGGTCTTTCTTTAAGCATCGAGTCTCTATATTTTTGTGATTATTTTTGAAATGTACATGCTTATTTAAACATTTGCCCTTTTTGAAACTAAGCCACTTTAAATTGTGCTGGGATTCATACAAATGAGAAAGTAAAAAAGAAAAGAAAAGAAAAGAAAAGAAAAGAAAAAATGCTTAGCTGTGTCTGTTATTATTTTATAAGGCTCAATACCAAAATATGTAGCAAAACTTTTAAAAATCCTAAATGTGGAAGTTTTTACTATAGTGTGAAGGAACAGTGTGGCCTAGAGAACTATGGGAAATTAACAACCTTACCCTGCAAAGCCAAATGCCCCGTGAGATAGCCTTGCCCTGTTTTTCTTTTTCTTCCTTTTGTACATACTCCTTGTTCATTTCCTTGTGCTCATCTCTTCTTCCCTGTTCTTAGAGGCCAGAAAACACAGGTAGATTGAAAACTCCCTAGTTTTGTTGACACAATATGACTTGTGTTCAGAAAGACAGCTTCCCCTTGCTTGTTAAGAAAGGAATAGGTACCTCAGAACAGCATTTTTTTCTGGGCATTTCTTCTAAGCACTTGCCAAGTTTTAAAGGCAAAGAAAAAATAAAGTTTATCTAGTTATCAAATGTTTTTATAGAAAAATAATGACCATCTTTAAGTAGTAAAGACACGTTACACAGCTGAAGCTTTGAGAGCATCCCAACCCAGATGTGCTATGGCTAGGAACTCAGGGTCAGATGGGACCTGCACACTCAGTCTGTGTTTAGCTTACCTCTGCGGGGTATGGGGTGAGGAGGTAATCCTTTAGAAAGGTCTAGATGGTAGTCAGACCTGAAGCCAAGGAAGGAAGGACTTGGAAAATAGACCTTTTTTCTATTCTGAACCCCAAATGCTTGCTCTCATCTCATTCTCTCTCTCTCTAGATATAGATAGATATAGACATAGATTAGATATAGATATAGATTAGATATAGATATAGATATGTGTGTATGCATGTCTGTCTGTGTATGTCTGTGTGTGTGTGTTCCTGTACACACACATATACTTATCTTTACCCATACACTCAGCATGCAGGAGACTTGTGCCCTGGTCTATCACTCCACTTTATTCCTTTGAGACAGGAGCTCTCACCTGGAGTCTGGACAATCCTATTGTCTCTACCTCCCACAGTGCCAGAGTGACAGGTACTCATGGCCATGCCCAGCTTATGAAGGAGGATTGAACTTGAATAGCAAGCACTCTAGCTATCTTCTTGATTCTCTTTTGTCTTTGAGCTATCTTCCTGGTTTCTCTTTTGTCTTATTTTATTCAAATTTTGAGAGTGAGTCCTGAGAGAAATATAAATGAAGGGAAAAGGAGGAACATTCAAGGAAAGAGTTTGTAGGACATAATTCAAGAGATTATGGAATGGACAAAGACTGGAGAGGATAGAGATGAAGAGAGCAGGGGGTGATAACCCCCCAAGAAGCTGGCACTTAAAGCCAATATTTAAAGTTCCTGTTCCTAACGGCTCTTTAGGAAGGAGCTGGAGAGAATCCCTGAAACATAAGACAACCAGTGGGACTTACAGGAAATCAAGGATGAGGAGACTGGAGGGCCAAGAGGAAGTTGGTCAAAAATCAGGAGCAAGGAAGGGCAGCAGGGTTAAAGCACAGTTCAGGAATCTAAAGTCTGAGTAGAAACCGCTGCTCACTGGCCCAGGTGATGCGCTGAAAGTCTCTTCCTTGGGGCATGTGGACACACCCAGTCAATTCAGAAGGCTCAAGACAGACTGTGTAACCACTAAACAGTGGCATCTTTCTCTGCTGAGTCACCAAAAGTCTGTTAGACTCCTTAGGAGGAGCTAAGGAACATCCGCAGAGCCTCGATCTAATTTTTTTAAAAGATCTCAGAGGGATTCCATACCCCCATCCAAGCTAAAAAATAAGTGTTACTTCAGTCTTGCCATAAATTCACCTTTGCCTCTTGAAGATGTGATATTTCAGAAGGTCTGGCAACAGTCCCTAAACCAAGTAGCTATTTCACTAAAAAAACAGCTTGTGTCACGAATATTAGGTGTTCACTCTCCAGCGTCCTCCACAGAGCAACTGCCTCAGCCAAGATGGCATCATGGAGCAATGCAGATGAAGTCAAGCATTGATTAATGTGTTCAGATGCCCTTGTAGTACTATGGCCTCTCTGAGTGTCTCCAAGTAAGATCCTTTAGGCTAAAAGCATGAGGCACTACAACCATTGCTTATGGCCTGGTTCTGAATTCCGGAGATAAAGCTTCCTCTTTCTCCAGCTCTTCTTCTGATTAGAGTGTTTGGCAAAGAAGTATGCATGTTCATTTTGTGACATCTAAGAAGTGGGGAAAAAAAGACAGAGGGGTCAGATTCCCATATCTCATTCAAAGGCACATTCTCCAATAAGGCCCCTCCTCCTACATGTCTCATTACTTCCTGATGCTGCTGCTCCAGGGACCAATTCAAGATCTAAAACTTATCAGCTGGGCTGGAGAGATGGCTCAGCAGTTAAGAGCACTGACTGCTCTTCCAAAGGTCCTGAGTTCAATTGCTAGCAACCACATGGTGGCTCACAACAATCTGAAACAGAATCCAATGCTCTCTTCTGGTGTGTCTGAAGACAGCTATAGTGTACTTGTCATATATATGAAATATAAAAACCAAAAACCAAAAAACAACCAAATACAAAAAGATTCAGAAAGTAGGAGGTGTGCTTAAGAAACAAACAAACAAAAAACCAACTTATTGGCTGATATATACTTTTCAAGTATGCAAATACTATCAGTGTTTTGTTTGTTTTTAGTATCTTTGTAAAAGTTGTGCAACTTATTTAATATACAAAAGAATAAGGAAAGATAATTCAGGTATAATAAGTCTTTGGATATAAAAAGGAAAGCATAATATGTTGCCCAGGATAACAAAGGGATACTGATGAAGAACATGTTACCTGTGACTGGCGTCCCAGGATCTCAGTGACTGAGAGGAGCTTGTGTGCAGAAGGGTTGTTTCTTTTGTGTTGCTGTGAACAAATACACAGAAACAACTTAGGGATGTTGAGAAGAGTGTGTCACATCGTGACAGAGACAGCATGGCAGCCAGAGCTGTCAACCAGGGCGTAGAGAATGGGAGTGCACAGCTGCCCCGTTGTCCTTTTGCCTTTGTATGCAGTATGGGACCCCAACTGATTAACCACAGAAGTGAATAACGATAGTAAGGACTGTTAGGCTTGCTCAGAGAAAACTCCTGGGGAGAGCAATAAAAGTACCAATGAAGATAAACTTCTTAAACTGGGTGGTAACCTGCCCCCCCCACTCCTCCTATTTTACTGTGGGATTTTCAGGGAAAACTTAACAATGTCTCCGAGCCTAGTGTAACCTCTCTGAGGCCAGATACTCTGTCGTGGTTTCCTGGATGACCATTTGGTTTTCAATGTTCTAAAATTTTACAAGTTTCTAATCCCCCACAGTGTCTATAATTATAGTGGTACTTGGGCAGTAGCGTTCAATTAAATGACCATCGAAGTGAATTCTGTGGAGGGGTGACTCAAAACACTGAACTGGATTCTTCCAAATGCCAGTGCCTCAATTCCTTCTCATCAAGAGCAATTACTGTTGGGTTCTTTTAATAGTAAATTGAACATGGAAATACTGCCTTTGCTGTCAAGACATATTCCCATTTGTCTTCCTAATGAAAGGGCCAATACCGCTTCCTCCCTAGAGCTATGGTGAAGGATGGCTGGGACCAGGAGGCTGGAGCATGCACAGGATATGACTGACAGATAATGTGTAACATCTCCCTTTTTAGATCATGTGCGCTGGGTAGGTATGACCACGAGTCAGCTAACCACACCAGATGCCTCTAGATCTGGCAAGGAGCTTGGAAAGCTCCCTGATTTGGGTTCTTCTGTGAGTGCCTGCACACTTTTTGGTTTCAGGCTGGAAGCATCTTGTGGTGCATCTGGCCTGGCCAAACCCAGGAAGTACTGAAACTTATTAAAATTTAAAAACAAACCAAAGTTGTTTGGAATCTTTCAGAGGATTCATGTTGTGTCTGGGGGTAAAGGCATGGATTCATCTCTGATCTGACATGAAGGCCCTGCATCAGGAACACACAAACAATATTGGGTAATTTCATGAAAGGGACACACCCTCTCATTAGGTCTTAGGATAATCTCACAAAGTAGCCCCTGCGAGGAACCCAGAGGAATTCCATTAAGCTTTCCCCTTCCTCCGGTTCTCATTTTTATTAGGTTGCCATAGGAATTTGTGTTTGTGAACAAACGGTTAGGCAGCTCATCAGGAACATTCTGGATAGAACCTAGGGTACTATGCCCCAGAGTTGAACAGCCTGTGGAGGCTAGACTGCTTCTGGCTCTGCATCTAACTGGCTCTGGCCCACAGCAGGCCCTGGAGCCTGCAACCTATTGCTTGTAACCATCTGGACCACCTGTGGGTAGACTGACTCATAGGAATGTGAGCAAGGCAATCAGAAACTGGCTAGATCAAACAAATAACCAAACATGAGCCTGATGGTCAATACTGAAGCTTCCAGAACAACCCACCAGGGTGTCATTGCCTACAAATTAAATTTAAATCACAGAAAATAATTATAGAAGTATCTAGACCTGACAGTCACTGAATAACTATGTTGTCTCACCCCTCCAGTATTCTCACAAGGGGAAAAGAGGCATCAAGATTGCTATCAGCTATGCAAAATCAACAAACACCCTGCACAGACCTCCCTGTTCCTGCTCAGTGCTGAGACACACACATACACACACACACACACACACACACACCATGCATACATAAACATATTCAAACACCATGAATACATGCACATACACACATACATATACACACAAACTCATGAATACATACACATACACACACATACAAATCAATGCATACATATACACACCATACACATACAAGCACCATACACACCATACACATACACCATGTATACATATATATACACACAAACACCATGCATACATATGCATATACATATACACACATACAAAACCATGCGTGCATATACACATACCATACACTTACAAGCACCATGCCTACCATACATACATACACACACACACCATGTATACATACACATGCCATGCACACATATGGACAAAGCCATGCATACATACATACACATCATGCATATACAAACACCATATATATATATACATATACATATATACATACCATGCATACACACACACACACACACACACACACACACACACACCTGATGCATTCAGAAATATACAATTGAATAATTGGGAAAGTTACTTTCTAAAAGAATTCATACTTCTTTATAGATTGAGAGAGACAGGTAATATTTTACTTTGCTTTGTTTTGTAGTACTGCTTGCCAAGTGCTACACCCCTGGGGTACACCTACCATTTCAGCCTCTGTCTTATTTTTTAATTTAGAGGCAAGGTCCCACTAAGTTGTCTATGCTGGCCTTGAACTTGTTGATTCCCAAACAGCTCTTTAAAAAGTAGGTTTTTGATGTTTTTCAAGACAGGGTCTTTCTGTGTGTAGTCCTGGCTGTCCTGGAACTTGTTCTGTAGACCAGGCTGGTCTTGAACTCACAAAGATCCACCTGCCTCTGCCTCCTCCCAAGTGCTAGGATTAAAGGGGTACACCACCCTAATAAGTAGGTTATTTAATTATGTTATGTTGAGATGAACTTAATCCTGTCAGGTTTACTTAATCTAAGGAGTTTAGAATGTGTGAGAACAGACAAATCAGTTTACTTAGGAAGGGGAGAATGGAGACACCTGCCTTTGGAAGTTGAGAGTAGTTAAAGGATGTGTGTGTCCTGGACGAGGGAAAGGAATGAGGGTACGCTGACATGTTGTACCTGAGACACCGTCTACAAAGGTGGCCCTTCTACCATGAGGCTCACATGCAAGGACTGGGGGGGGGGGGTAAGGTGGCCCAAACCTTACCTTTACATAGCTATCTTGGCTTCCTCAAAGGCTTGCTGCCTAGACAACCCTTTCCTCACCTCTTGCTCCACAGTTCTGTATCCTTCCCATAAGCATCTTTAACAGAGAGGCTACATCTCTTTCCCTCCTCAGTCAGTGTTTGAAAGCAGGGAGCATGTATTTTACTTCTCTTATGAAAGTTATCTCAGAATAATCTTATTCAATGTTTATATTTTCAATATGCATATGTAACCTGTAACTTTCAAGGGTCACTCACATGTTGAACATCTCGATCCCCAAGAACTATGAAACAATCAGAACATAAAGATTTGGGGGTGGTGCTACTCAGGTGGCTCAATTGTATGCTGAGTTGCAAATATCATCATCTTAATCTTCATTTTTCTATTGAAAAATAAGGATGGTATTTGCTCCATCCATTATACAGTGTGCTCGCATGGATTAAAAACACATTATAACATAGATGAAGGTACTTTATGAGACAAACTTGCCATATATGCTTAGAATTATAAAGATTTCTCTCATATTTAAAAATCCAACATGGGATCACTGTGTTCTCTGAGTCTTTAAAATACAGAGAATAAACTACAAAACATAAATGGAAATCTGTGTCATATCACTCACTTGGTCCTGGTGTGCCATGCTCTGTGAACAAAGTATCTACTTGAGATAATATTGAGGCTCTTTAATAAGATGGTCTGTGATTGGCAGCCTCCAGCCTGAGTGGGCTGTGATTGGCAGCAGCCAGCCTGAGTGGGCTGTGATTGGCAGCAGCCAGCCTGTGCTGCAGCTCAGCTGCTGCCTGAAAGTCGCCACACAGGAATCACACTTCTCAGCAGCGAGCAGCCCCGTGGCATCACAAAGTCAGAGAGACTTCAGCTTCATCCAAACCCAGGTTTCTCCTTCCATACACGCTGCATGGAACACCACTGTGGCCTGTTCTTTACTTTCAAAGCCAAAGAGTGGATCTGTAATGCTACTCTTAGAATCTCCATTTTCTCTGGCTCTTGTACTTGGATGTTCTTCATTCAAGGTCTAAACTCCCTTAAATGAAGTTTATTTCATCTTCCAAGTTGACTCTGGTACCACTTGCTTGCTTGTGCTTGCTTGCTGCTTGCTTGTGGCTCAAATTGTCTTTTGCACACCGAGGGAGCATTGGACAATTGGCCCAAATTTTATAACCTGAGATATAAAAGAAATACAAAAGAAATAATTTGACCTTTTAAATTTTTCCCTCTATACATTTATTTATGTAAAAATAAGTTTGTAAATAAGAATGCAATCTTAGGAATCAATTGTCACCTCCAAAACTGTTAACAAGGGATCCAAATGGGAGCATAATACAAAGTAACAAAGTTATTCTAGTGTGCTCAGCTGACATAAAATCCACAGTAGAGAAGGTGAACAGCCTTCTGCTGTAGCTCCCACCCACATAGTAGCTCTCATCTGTTTGTGACTCCAATTCCATGGGAACTGACACCCCCTTCTGGCCTCTTCAGGCACCAGGCACACATGTGGTGCCAGACATACATGTAGGCAAAACACATATACACACAAAATAACAAAAATAAACAGCCAGTGGAATACCTTCTCATTCCCAGGTTGCCCTGTTTTTTGTTTGTTAGGTTGGTTGAGTACTTCTTTTTTTTTTTT
>JADRCD010213054.1:25413-39114 GCA_019843815.1 Montemys delectorum
CCTGTTTTTTGTTTGTTAGGTTGGTTGAGTACTTCTTTTTTTTTTTTATTAGATATTTTCTTTATTTACATGTCATACAATATCTCCTTTCCCAGTTTCTCCTCCGAAAAAAAAAAAAAACAGAAATAAAATAAAATAAAAAAAAATAAAACAAAAACAAAAACAAAACAAAACCCCTGTTTCCCCCCCCCTCCCCTGCTCGCCAACCCACCCTCTCCCACTTCCTGGCCCTGGCACTCCCCTATACTGGGGCATAGAGCCTTCACAGGGCCACGGGCCTCTCCTGCCATTGATGACCAACTTGGCCATCCTCTGCTACATATGCTGCTGGAACCATTAGTCCCACCACGTGTACTCTTTGGTTGGTGGTTTAGTCCCTGGGAGCTCTGAGGGTACTAGTTAGTTCATATTGTTGTTCTGCCTAAGGGGCTGCAAATCCTTCAGCTTCTTGAGTATTTCTCTAGCTCCTTCATTGGGGACCCTGTGCTAAGTCCAATGGATGGCTGTGAGCCTCTACTTCTGTATTAGTCGGGTACTGTCAGAACCTCTCAGGAGACAGCCATATCAGGCTCCTGTTTGGATGCTTTTTTAAGGCTACGAATAGAATCCAGGGTCTCACACATACTAGGTCCACTCTTACACTGAGCCACACCCCCCAACTTGTACTCCCATTTTCACATGAGAAACAGCTGTAGATAGGGTATAGATAGCATGTGATTTAAGTGCAGTCAGTCAATGTACAAATCTGAGATTGTCAGCTCTTTGCCCAAATGTTCCAGAAACCACCCACACTGCTTGATTATAATCATATCAACATGAAAAGGGCATAAAATTGAGGGTTAAATTATGTGGTGGACTAAAGTAACTCTAGAAATTCAGAAGAAATGGAATATGGTGCCAGCTAGATGCCTCAGAGAAGACTAACAGAAGGAGAGGGGCTGAGGAGTGTGAGCTTTGCCCAAATCTTATACCATTTGCAGCTTCCAGACCCCCCCATAGGTACTAACCCCAACCCGAAAGTGAAGGGAAACAGATGTGTCAGTAAGGCACATCATCAGCAATAGTCAGCCTTCATCTTCCCAGGTCCCGTGTACTCACTGGTCATCTGTTAATGGGTGTGCAGCTGGGTTGATCTAGGTAAGAGGACTCTATACCAGTCACCACAGGTGCTGCAAGGAGTATGGGGGGGCTTGTTGGTAAAGGACTTGACGAAATTATTATTTTCTTTTAATATGCCCCCAAAAGAAAGTAAGTGAACATCTATTACTAATTTAGTGCTTAATGTTTGTAACTTGTTACAATGTATATAACCTGAAAATGTTCTGAAGGACACTTGAGAACCTGGCATATTCCAGAACATTGACAATAAAGTATGCCTGGAGTCCTGGTCCTTAAACTCTTGAATACGGTATTCCAGAAACAAAAGCGAGCATAGAAGCCAAAGGTCCTGTAGGGCACCAGGAGCAGGAAGGAATTAAGGAGGGATAACTAGCTCCACTTGTCCCCTGAACACTTTGCAAAGTGTCTTCAGAGAGTTTTCTAATGGCTTAGGATGGGGTTGGAAAGAAGAAAACAGTCATGTCTGCATGACCTAATGGGTACATGAGCTGCTGATAGCAGTGCTTGAATGTGGCTGGGAGGAAAGCAGGCTCCTCCTGAGGATGGATGGACCTCTAAGCCAGTGTGCTGACAACCCACAACTCAGCACTCCAGAGGCTGAGACAAGAGGAAGTATATACATATCCTGGGCTACATAGGGAAATTCTGTCAAACGGAACAGGATGGGACGGGACGGGACTGGACAGAGGGACCTGTAGCTGTCTAGTTAATCATGAGTGCCAGTTTGTGCCCCCACGTCCCTCCACTTCTCATTCCTATCCCACCCTAATGGTGACAGCAAGTGTGTACGCCTGAGAGAGTCTGAGTTGTTCTCAGAGGAGGCTGGGGTTGGTGCCATGAATCTCCTGGGTGCAGCCGGGTGATAGGGCTGACAGCAGAAGGCTGGTGCACTGCGTGCTCTGAGATCTTCAGCCTCTGACTTGCGTCAGCTTCCTTGCTTCTCAGAGCTTTCTGCTTGGGCAAGCAACACCATTGACTTTCTTGAGCTCTGGATGACCGCTATGGGATTCAGTCCCCCAAAGTGTATTCAACAAGTTCTCATTAGTTCCTCTCTCTGTGTGTCTCTTTTTCTGTCTGTCTCAGTCTATCTCTGTCTCTCTATATGTCTCTCTGTCCCCTCTCTGTCTGTCTCCATCCTCTCTCCCTCCTCTCTCTCTCTCTCTCTCTCTCTCTCTCTCTCTCTCTCTCTCTCTCTCTCTCATTTTCTGGAAACCCTAACATAGTAACCAAATGCTCCCTGAACCCAACCATGAATCGTCAAGAATTTGATCATATCAAATTAGTTTCTTCCATGAGTTAAAAAAAAAAAAAACCAAAAAACCAAAAAAACAAAACAAAACAAAACAAAACAAAACAAAACAAAACCAGATGGTTTAAATATGTTTTCAACAAATAAAGTCTGTGCTGTCCTTAATACAACAAACTGACCAAGGAGCATTTTGTACTAGAAACTGAAAAGGGACACAGAGCAAAAGGCAGACTGTGTCTCTAAGATGCCTGCAGGAGACTGAGGGGATGACAAAGGCATATGAGTATGAGTGTGGCACCCAAGAAGAGAAAGAAGTGGTAGGTGAACAGGAAAGGAGAGCTCACAGTAAAGAACTGGGCAAGGCACAGAGTTGTTTGTTTGTTTGTTTGTTTGTTTGTTTGTTTTTCGAGGCACAGTTTCTCTGTGTAGCCCTGGTTGTCCTGGAACTCACTCTGTAGACCAGGCTGGCATTGAACTCAGAAATCCACCTGCCTCTGCCTCCAAAGAGCTGTTCTTAAGGGATATGAGTAGTAGAAAGCTGAAGCCAAGATGTAGAGGCCACCTGTCACCCTACCTGTCATCTCATCTGTCACCCCCATGGAACTGACTCTCCCAAGAAGACAGGAAAGAGGTCAGGCAAGTGTGGTCATATCTGAAGAAAGATAAAAATGCTGAGATAAAGTAAAACCAATTTGAGATGTAAATGTACTGGCCTAGAGCTTATCCTATTCTTTGAAACAATACATGTTCCTAAACTTTAAGCTATAATGTCGTAAACCAGAAAATAACCACAAAATATAGTAGACTAAATGCCATTTCCCCTGTAAGGATGGCAAATGGTTCTGGAGTTCTCTTAGGGAAAGGATGGTTGTTTTGAGGAAAATAGCCTTCTTAAATGTTTGAAGAAGGAATGTGTGGCCTTGAGGGGCATGAACTAGAAGACAGAAAAAGCAAAGTGGTGGCCAGATGAGGCAAGTTATCTGCAACAGCCAGGAAGCATCTATAAAGCAAGATGCTGTCTAAGCCCTCAGTTTAAATTAAGAGCAGAGTTTCTCTGGAGCGTTTTGACATGCACCCCAAATCTCCCCACCACTGATCATCACAAAGGAAAGTCACTGTTACCGTTGTTTGGAAGGGATGGCTCCTGGAGAGGAAGTATGTGGGGAAGGGATACTGTGTGGGCATTGAGGTGGACATGGGTGATGCCAGAGATGGCAGTAGAGTGTGATGGAAACAACAAAGCCACCTTACAGCATAAAGACATCCTGGAGAAGAACCAGACCTCTTAAACTTCTAGAGGCAAAATGACATCCAGGATACTGTGGAGCAAGGTCTTCTTTTGATGTGAGTTTTCCCTCTTGATGCTTAATCCTTTGCTCATTCTCCTGCTTCCCCCACTGGGCAATACATGACTGTGGTGACAGTCTTGTTGATGGTTTGATTGTCTTAGGGATGACATGCTCAGATTTGGACGTTTGTGTTGGTTTTCTAGCCCCTGAAAATGGATGGACAGTTGGTGTACAGTGTTTGATAAAGCCTCCCAGGATGATCCTTTTCAGCATTTAGGAATTCCCACTCTGTCCTTGAACCCAGGGACTCCTGGAGCTATTCTTTTTAACAGAAGCTTCTTTCTTGTAGAGCCCTGTCTTAGTTAGGTTTCATTGCTGGGAAGAGACACCATGACCAAGGCAACTCTTATAAAGGACATCATTTAATTAGAGCTGGCTTATCCATTATCAACAATCCACTATCAACAAGGCAGGAAGCATGGCAGCGTGCGGGCCAGCATGACACTGGAAGAGCCAAGAGTTCTGCATCTTGTTCTGAAGGCAGTCAAGAGAAGACTGTCTCTCAAGGCAACTGGAAGGAGGTTTCCTTCACCACAGGCAGAGTTTAAGCATAGGATCTCAAAGCTCACCCCAACAGAGATGGACTTCCAACAAGGCCACACCTCCTAATGTGCCACCTCTCATGGGCCAAGCATATTCACACCACCACAAGGCCCCTTAGTCTCATGGAGATCCAGCAGCAACACTGAGTGTGATGCTCACCTCTACATCCTTGTGCACTGTTGCTGAGGGCTGGCCCGCATGCCTTACCTCTCCTTGCAGTAAGCTCCAGGTCTCTCAAAGATGGAGCTATTTGTCTTTTGGATCCTTCTGATCTAGCGCAGGGCCTGGGTATAAGTGAGTGTTTCCTGAAACACAGGTTAACGGGGCAGTGTGTGCACTCCCTTCCAGATGATATGGTTCCTGCTCTGTATCTAGAAGCTTTCTGGGATGGCCAGGAGGGTTTCAAGTGGTGTGAATTTGTAGCTGGTAAAGTACAATGGCTACTAAGCACTTATGAGATGGTGAGTGGGTGAGTGAGTGAGTGAATGAGTGGGTGAGTGAATGAGTGAGTGAGTAGGTGAATGAGTGAGTGAGTGAGTAGGTGAGTGGGTGAATGGGTGAGTGGGTGAGTGGGTGGGTGGATATGTGAGTGGGTGGGTGAGTGGGTGAGTGAGTGGGTGAGGGAGTGAGTGAGTGTGTGAGGGAGTGGGTAAGTGAGTGAGTAAGTGAGTGAGTGAGTAGTTAAGTGAGTAGGTGAGTGGGTGAATGGGTGAGTGGGTGAGTGGGTGGGTGGATATGTGAGTGAGTGGGTGAGTGGGTGGGTGAGGGAGTGGGTGAGGGAGTGGGTAAATGAGTGAGTGAGTGGGTAGGTGAGTGAGTGGGTGAGTGGGTGAGTGAGTGAGTGAGTGAGTGAGTAGAGACTGATGTCTCCCACGAGATCTTGGTGAACAGTCTTTTTCCTATCACGTGCCTAGCTCTTGTGGGAAGGTGACCTCTGACCTCCCTCCTGCCCTGGCCAGGCAGGTGTTTCCCAGGTTGCTGACTTAGTGGCTCCTTCACTGGTACTGTAGTCTACAGGAGCACAGTACAGGAAGCAATGCTGCTGGAGCAAACATTTCCCCATACCTAGAGGCCCAGAAGGGAAACAACCATTTCTGCTAAACTGATTACTTAAAGGTCAAGTGTTTCTATAAATAAGGTGAATATTTCTGTGGGTGGAAAGACATCAAGGGCAGCAAATAAGAGGCCTGGGTAGACTTTTTTCTGTTAGCACTTAGAATATTCCATGGGTGCAAGGCAGAGATGCCTGAGCTGTGTTTGTGCATACATTTATGTGCTGTTTCCAAAGTGCAGAATCTCACTGACTCTTGAGTTAGTCATGGACGGATGGGAGCATGCCTCTCCCTGCACTGGGTTTGGGTTGCTAAGGTTAGGGCCTCAGGGAGACATGAAATCATCTTCGTGTGTAGGAAGATGGGATGAGACATCAATGATACAAATGGGTCATTATATAGTGAAGAAAAAATCCACCCCCAAGCTGGGCTACACAGTCTTTTGAGGTTAAAAAAAAAGGATGTCAAGATGGAGATTATGGAAATCTACAAGAATGGGGTCCCCAGAGCCAGGCTTGTCATCCCCTCTGCTTTCATCTCTCCTAAAATTGGCTCATTACACTGTTGAAAGAATACACCATAGAACCAAGTTATGTTCCAAAAAGATTTTTAAAAGCATTGCCTTGAGCATGTGGTATACAGGGCATCACCTTCCTCTATGGTTTTTGTATACTAAATTAGTTAAGTCAGCTTAGCAATTAGCTGGATCCAAGCAAGCGTCTGTCTTCCCTCTTTGTTGAAAGATGATTCTGTGATTTCATTTGAATATGTTCATATTAAAATGTGTTATCATCTTAAACAGTTTATTCAGACAGGCTGCTGCGGGCATCTCCTGCCCTCTGTGACTCCATTGTGATCTCTTTTGTTGTTGCCTATTGCTCAACACGCAGGTGGTGAGGACGGTAATACTTGAAAGAATACCTATATTCTCATCAACTTGCAACAGAGCTGTAGGGCACAATAAAGAGCCAGGATGGGAGTTGATGTAAACACTGAGTTTGCACACCTGTGTCAGTTACACCCACCTACAGCATGGGGAGTGAGAAACCCTTCTGCAGGCTCCTGGTTATCTTTAGACACGGAACAAGCACAGCTTGTTGAGACTGTGCTAATAGGAAAGACAGCACAGCGGTTCTCAGAAGGTCAGCTAACGAACTATATCTATCAACCATATCTATGATGGTGAGCCTGTGCATTCTGCTTCCTCTGTTGTGATGAGCATGCACTTCTTGCTTCCTCCGTCGTGGTGAGCATGCGCATCTTGCTTCGCACTTGTGGCGAGCATGCGCATCTTGCTTCGCAGTTGTGAACATACAGGTCCACTGTTCCCCCTTTGAGTGAACATTCCTCCCACAAGGTTGGAGCATGAGCTTTTAGCTATTATAATCTGTCAACCTAAATAAAAAATGAAGCAAGTTGGACAGGCAGATTTCTCTGAAGAGTGCTGGCATTGATTTGGGAAAAATAGCATTGCTGTGCGGTTACACGTAACATAGTGAACTTCGGGCAAGTTCAAGGGGCTCGAGGCAAGGGAAGAACATTGGGAGGATGCTATCAGGTATTTTGGGAAAGTAGTCCTTGGCCACAACGATTAATACCAAAAGTTGCGTCAGTACAAAACTAAACAGGCGATTGTGTGAGAAGTATTTTTGGAGCCAGAGGCACTTCGGGGCGAGTGGCACCCGTAATGCCAGCGTTATAATGGCTGAGGTAGGAGCTGGGAAGTTGCCTCAGAGTTAAAGCCATGTGAGGAGCAGAGTTCAGATCCCAAGAACCCACACAATGTGTCAGGAGGGTGTGGTAACTGTCTGTAATTCCAGCCCTGGAAAAAGGATACAGGGGATCCCCAGAGCAAGCTGGCTAGGGAGAAGAGTCATTCTGCCAAGCTCTGAGCTTGATTGAGAGACTCTGGCTCAATGAATAATGTGTAAGAAAAATAAAGGATTAATTCTGACATTAACCGCTGAGCAAACATTCATGCACAGGCTCTACATATATGTCATCATGCACACACATGAAAACGGAAAAAGACAAGAATAAAAGAGGCAGGAAGTCTGCAAAGTTGGGAGGCACCTGGGTTATGATGTAAAATGCTGTTTCAAAAGGAAAACTCAATCAACAAGCAATGAAGCAGTTCTTCAGTGCTGGGCGGCAGTGGCTTACACATCACTATCAGATGAACATCGCGGGAGCCCTTCCACCTAAGCTCGGGCCATGTCTCTTTGTGGGACTGATACCTTTCTTTGGGAGTTTTGACATTGCTTTTATAAACTCCTTACTAGGTTCACTTTCTTAACCCGAGGCTGGCTGTGTTTGAGCCAAACCCATTGGATAAAGGTGGGCATGTGACCAAAAGATGACCAGCCATATCCAGGATTCAGTAAAGCCATGAGAAAGAGGCCCTGGACTTTACAGTTTATATGACTAGGGCGATTTACACTTGGGACTGTTAGCAGAGGTTGGTCTACAGCATGATGAGTATGTGTGTTGACAGTAAGAAAAACAGAGTGGGAAAGGGGCATGGCGAGAGTTGGGGCGTGGCAACACCACCTTCGATACTGCCACACTGTATCAGATACTAATACTCCAATACAGACTTGTATCTATTGATGATCCGGAGTCTTTCATGCTTGAAATTCAGACCCTTTGATCATCTCAGAGGCATGAGCTGGTGAGCATTCTGTTTTACTTTAACCACTATGTGAGTGGTGAATCCACAGCTTGAACTCAGAAGTTCAAGCAAATGTATCCCTCTCCAGGAGGTCGAAAGGTTACGGCACACACTGACACCTGTCACACTGCAGGACATTCTAGAACATCATTCTCATGAATGTTCCAACTGCCAGTAGAGTACTCTGACCCCTGCATATGCAGTTGGATGGACATACTGCAACCCATTTTCTACCATTGCTAATTTTGGGATGTTGTAAACAATTGTGGGAATTAGATGTTTCGACTGGTCCTAAGAGTGTATTATCTCAAAGTCTGGTCTGGCTCTCCCCACTTGCTATAGCTAAATGCTATGGCTAAAGGCTTATCTGAATTATTAGCTATCTGAGTTTCAATGTCATAAAATATCAAAATGAACTCTTAAGTATACCTACCTTTGTGTAGTCTAATCATGTTGGAAATAAATTCTTAAGATTTCTGGCTGACTGTTCCCTTTTTAAATTTAACTTCATTTTAAAAATTTATTTATTCATTTTCACAACCTGACTACCACAGTTTCCCCTTCCTCCTCTCCTCCTAGTCCCTCCCCTATCTCCCTTCTTCCCCCTCCCCCATCCACTCCTCCTCCATTTCTCTTCAGAAAAAGACAGGCCTCTCGTGGATATCAACCGGCCATGGCATATCAAGTTGCAGTAAGAATAGGCACCTCCTCTCCTATTAATGCTGGATGAGGCAACCCAATTGGAAGAAAGGTTCCCAAAAGCAGGATAAAAGGTCAGAGACAGGCCCTGCTCTCATTGTTAGGAGTCCCAAATGAAGACCAAGCTACATAACTGTAACTTGTGCAGAGGGCCTAGGTCAATCCCATGCGGGCTTCCTGGTTGGTGGTTCAACCTCTGTGAACCACTATGAGTCCAGGTTAGTTGATTCTGTGGGATTTCTTGTAGTCTAGGACCCCTCTGGCTCCTATAATACTTCCCCCCCCCCACCTTCCACAGGATTCCCCAGGCTCTGCCTAATGTTTGCTGTGGGTCTCTGGATTTGTTTCCTTCAGTTGCTGGGTGAAGCTTCTCTGATGACAATTGCCACCAACCTATGAGTATAGCTGACTATAACTAGGAATCATTTCATTGACCTATTTTTTGGTCAGTTGTGTTTGGTTCCACCCTAGGTCTCTGGGCTATCCAGCCTCTGGCCCCTCTGGGCAATGTCAGGAGTGGACTCCCTCTTATGGCTGGGGTCTCAAGCTGAACTGGTCATTGGTTGGCCATTTCCACAATATCTGCACCATGTTTACTCCAGCATATCTTATAGGCAGGACAAATTGTAGGTTAAAGGTTTTGTGACTAGGTTGGTGCCCCAATCCCTCTCCTGAAAGTCTTGCCTGAACAGGAGCCAGTTCAGGCTCTGTAACTTCCATTGTTAGGAGTCTTAGCTTGGGTCACCTAATAGACAACTGGGAGTTTCCACCTGACTATTCTATACTTTACATGACTTTTGTCATGTATGGCCAACCCCCAAGGATAGAAGTACAAATTTACCTCCCCAAGCAGTACAAATTTTTCACTTCTTTTGCTAAATCATGTCGACTCTGGATGTTAGTACTCTGCTTGAGTCATGACTGGTTTGAAAGGTAGAATCTCTTTCTCCTTCACATTTCGAATCCATTGGTTAATTAAGTATACATATATGTAGAATGTCCATATCTCCTCTTTCCTCCTTCATCTCTCCCTTAACCCCTTCTCCATCCTCATCCCTATTTTTCTTCTTTTGTTGTTCCCTTCCTATTTCTAGCCCCCAACAGAATTTGACCAGATATGTGGAAAACAGGAGCCAGATTTGAGGTAGGAAGTACAGAGGATGCAGAGAGAAAGAGAGAGAGACAGAGAGAGAGAGAGAGAGAGAGAGAGAGAGAGAGAGAGAGAGAGAGAGGCAGAGAGACAGACAGAGAGAGAGAGCTTGCTCCACAGGCCTCAAACCTTCAGTAAAGATCTGACAAAAGCTCTTCAAATGATGTAGACTAAACCTCAACATCAGGGGGAACTAGGCATGGTGCCTTATGATTGTAACCCTTGCACAGGGGAGGCTGAAGCAGGAGGACTGCAAGTTCAAGGCAAAGCTAGCCTGGGTTGCATGATGAGACCCTTATAGAAAAAAATACAGGTGTCTGGGTATGTACACTATAATGTGTGTGTGTGTGTGTGTGTATGTGTGTGTGTGTGTGTGTGTGTGTGTGTGTGTGTGTGTGATAGGGAGGGAAGGAAGGAAAGAAGGAAGGGTCAGGCCAAAGATGAACTACTTCAAGTTGACCATCTAGAACCTGAAAATAACTGGATACTACATGTTTTTATTCAGAAATTCTTTCTGGAATTGAAAGACTTCTTCCAGTGTGTAAAAGTTCCATCTACCATCTAAAGGACCAATTTTGTAGCTGCTTCTGCTTCCATGGCTAACAACCAAAACTGTGTTGTCTTAAAACATCCTTCTCTTAGAGAAATCTGTGTGACTGATGGTTTGTCTCCTATCAGAAGGTTGAGCAGAACATGTTGTAGGAAGAACTGTAGGAAGAGGTGATGTCAACACTAGATCTCGGTGCAAACCAAACAAGATGGAAGCAGTAGGTGGTGTTCCTCCCTCTGTGTGCAACACGTGGAATGACTACTCAATTCATGAGTGAAACAAATGTGTCTGAGAGGTTGGCTTTAATATTTTTTCATTTAACCTTTCCCCCAATCAAAAGGACTTGAAGATGCATATGAGACAATTTTCAATACAATCTATGCCCTCCCCAGAGTGCATTTGCATATATGTAAGTGTCAAGCATGCATTGTGGGACAGTGAATAGGAACACATAGTAAATGTTAGCTATAGCGATAGGGACAGATAGAAAAATAGAAAATAGAAAAATATGCAAGACTCAGAGCAACAGTAAAGTAGGCCATTAGTAAAGAGAGAACCCTCACTGAAAGAAGACATACAAACAGGGCAGTAGCTGAGGCAGACTGCTGGCTCCCTGAGGTTTCTGAAGCAATGGCCTCAAAGGGACCATGGGTGGCTCCATTCCCAGTCAGTCCTGATGCCTCCACCACAAGTGTTAGGAGAACATTTTGAATACTTCTGTCCTGGGACTGAGATGTGTCTTCCTCCTCTTAGGAGGCAGCTGCCTCCAGGAGGCTTGATCTGAGTTTGGCGCCTCCACACTGACTTCCAGCCTTGCCTGTGACTGGGTGACTCACTTTGCTCAGTTTTGGAGATCTGTAATGAACGTTCATTGGCTTGTGGATGAAAACTCAGTGTTCCAATATCAGCTTTACATGTAATATAGGGAAGAATGTGGTTACCATATAATTAACTCTCAACTACTTCAGAACCAGGGAAAATGCCATATATCAGATCCCTCCGTTCCATCAATAAATAAGAAAACCTCCCAAACCGAAACCAAGGAACAGCACAACTAGTTAGAAATCCCATCTATATTCACAAAATATAAGAAATGTTTAAATGAAGTTGGTGGCTCTGTCCCAATAATTGACCTCAAATACTAGAAAATTTATGTATCTATGGAACTGTGAAAACATTGACCAACTGTGAAGGTCAAAAAACATGAAGGGGTATTTTCAGATGTTGAGGCAAATTCTTGCTTGCAGTTCTCAGTGTTGGAGGTCACACTCCTGTGCCATTTGATGATGAGGCCATTTTGAAACAAGCTATCATTAGACAATGTCAACTTTGTTAAAACATTATAGTGCACATATCCAGACACCTGTGACATCTATCACTAGGTGATAACCTGTCATCTATGAGGTCTGTCTTTGACCAATGTTCTTATGTAGCCCATTAATATGTTTAGAAATAACAAATGTTCCATTTCAGTGGCCAACACTAATGGTTACTCAAGTCTCCTTTAAATTAGGCTATAAATAGGGGTATTACATCATTTAGCAAAGTACATGTTAGCCCACAGTTGACAATGGCTTCTAAGCCTCTTAGCCCACACACTCAGCTGCCATGCTGAGACCTGAGCTTCATATGCTCAACTTACCCAGCTCGCAGTTGCCTCTTTCAATCTTAGGGTTCAATGGAGAAATTTCCTTTAAAATCTAATTCTACTAAAAAATGTTGTGGCAAAGGAAACTATAAATACCTCTTAACACTAGCTATCATGAGAAATCTATGGACTGCCCTGATAATTTCTCATGTTAATTATGAATTTTATATTGCTAAACCAGAGATAGGTCTTTGTAATGGTGTCATAGAAGCTTCAGTAACTTGGCCTCGTTGGTGGAGAATACACCTTCTCCCCATCATCTCATAACAGATCCATTGCAGCAGCTGTAGGAAGGATGTTCTTACCTTGGTGAGACATTTCTGTGGACACTGTTGAATGGAATGGATGCCCTGTGAGGAGACCCACAGCTTCCCTGTGATCTGAGTGGCAAGTCAGAAGATTATAGAATTATTAGCCTTTCTAACAGGCAGGCTGCCTATGAAAAGCAAGAACTGAGACCCTGTTCTTCTTACTTTAAATTATGAGTTCATTGAGAATACAGATTTCTAGATGTGTAACATACTTTATGACAAATGCTACAGAAAAATCACTTTAAAGACAACTCTTCCCTTAGGCCTCTGTGTCTGGGCTGCCACTGAATGGTGCTATCCTTCCTCATCACAAATCATTCTGGAAATGTTCTCAGAGACCTGGCCAGAGGCTGGTACCTTCATTGATTACAGATCTGAGATCCAATCAGGTTAACTTCACAGTTCTCAGTCTCTCAGTATATGAAACAGTGGCCACATAGGAAGTTTGTATGGAAGTAGTAGCCACATACCAATATATGACAACAGAAACATAATTTTGAATGTAGCATGCAAAGTGGTAAGAAGAAAGCTGCGGCCCTAAGGTGCAGCTTCACTCTGTGTGTTCTGGTCTGTGGTACAAGTCTTGAAGGTCTTAATCAGTTATTCTAAAATCCAGAGGGAAGTAAGTGAAGGTGAAGTGGGAAGCAGACGATGCTGAAGCATGTCTTCCATTATTTTTCTGCATTTATTTAGGAAATGGGTTTGTGTTCATAATTTTATCTTGGTAATTACTGGCTTAATTGTTTGGCAAGAAAGTGTTTAAATGTCAAAGGTGCTCAAAAGTGCATTAATACTCTTTATGTTTGTGTAAAAGTGTTAAAACATGTTTGTTCCTTCTTCAATTTGAGTTCCAACAACATGAACGGTTACAGCTCTATAAATACAACTGAGCACAAACTACACCCATGAGGCATCTGGAATGAACATACATGAACATACATGGTATCTGAGACTCTGTAATGACAGCTGACAAAAGAAAAACATGCCAGGTATAAGCACACACTATAAGCTCAGTACTCTGGAAGCTGAGGCAGGAGGAATGTTGAATTTAAGGCCAGCCTGTGCTATGTAGTGAGCTCTGGCCTTAAAATCCAAAATGAAGAAAGATAGGGAAGGAAGCCATGCAAGCAAACATTAAGGCAAAATAAGCACACAATAATGCAACAATAACAATCTTGCAATTTAGCTGCTCTAGGATTTGGGTGGTGGTACTACGATGGTAGCATGGGGTAGTGCTGGTGGTGAACCTGGGCCTCTGGGTAGTATCCTGGTGATGGGAAAGCCTGTAGCCACAGTCATGCAGCTGGGTTTGTAGCTGTACACTTATGGCTTCATGGGAATTTTATTGTAATTCCTGAAT
>JADRCD010213055.1:7704-42425 GCA_019843815.1 Montemys delectorum
GGGGGGGGGGGGGGGGGGGGGGGGGCGGCACTGGGTGGTATCTCAGACGAAGAACCTCTTTCTCGTTTTCCTTGTAGAATGGCAGGAATTTTGTGTCTGTCTGTCAGAGGACGGTCCTCCAGTGGGAGGCTACCGATTGACCTTGCCATTCCTTTTACATCTTGGTCACATGGAAATGACTCTTTTCAACTCTGAACAGTCAGTCATGCAAGAGTCTTAGCTCCACAGGAAGGCTGTCAGGTGCAGAAACAGTTTAAACAGAGGCAGCAACGCACTGATCTCTTGGAAATCCAGTCATCTCTTCATCTCTCATGCCATGGTCTTGTATCTTATCCTCATTGTTATTGTGGCCTGTGAGTTGCTTCTCCACCTTTAGGGCCTTTGTCATCCTGATGCCCTTGGCCTTCCTGTAGAGGAACTGTGATTATATCTATCCTTAAGAACCCTTGGTGACCTGACAGTCAGGTCTAAACTTCCCACCTGCAGCTTCAAACTTGGTGAACCTTCCCAACCTTATTCCCCATATGTATGTACTTTCTGAATTTCCCCAGGTTGATCAAGATTTCCCAGTGTGTGTGTGTGTGTGTGTGTGTGTGTGTGTGTGTGCAATTCAGAAATAACCACTTCATTCACCCAAACACTCAGAAGTCTGTGTCCAAGGGAGCCTGAACTGGACTGTGCCTGCTAGAGAATGCATGCTTTCAGAAAGCTTATGCATGCCACAGACATGCAGTCAAACCACAGGGAGCCATGGAAGGCATCAGGAGTAGAACAGCTAAACGTAAGATTTTGCCTCTTTGGAGCCCGCTCTGCCAGCTGCATGAGGCAGAGGACGGAAAGAGTGAGGTGGACGTCTGGACACTCAGACAAGAACTGATGAGCTCCTGAGCACATATGTGTGCAGAGAAAGCAGGGAGGAGAGAAATATGAGTGGGGATAAGGAGGGAGAAGCCAGTAAGGTTTGGCTAACAACAGCCTCAGATGGACAGGCATGGAGAAGAAAGAACCAAGGGTGATGCAGGTTCTGTCTTGAGCAGTGACATGCCTGTTGGATCCATCCTCAGTAGTGGATGTGGTAGGGTTAGCAGACAAGAATGTGGTAGAAAATACCATGTTGGATGCAGCCATGTCCAGGTCAAGACAGCGTGGGAGATCCTTCCAAGTGGACGTTGGGTTTGGCAGTCAAATAAAGAAGGGATAATGTTGGACCTTGCACATCGGGTCAGAGTAAAAAAGCTGGCCTTGGGCCAGAGAACTTACTTGTCTTCAAAATTGCTTAGTTGTTTCAAACCACCAACTTTCACTCCTAATCCCCCAAGAAACTCTGCGGCAGCCAGTATTTCAGCCTAGCCAGATTCCTATCTTGTAAACATGTTACATGTTTGTAACTCTTTAAGGTCAGAATTTGCTACACACTTCCCCCCACCAACCCCCTCGTATTTTTGACACATTTGCTGTGGACCGGGGCTGGCATCTGGCCTTTGCTTCCAGAGTGCTGGGATTACAGGTGAGCTACCATTGCTCTTGCTTTGCTCGACTCCTTCGACAGGTAATAATTTATGCAAAAGTGTGAGCAGAGTTTAAGCAGCCCAGGCCTGTGCCTAGTCAGTATCCACCCTGTCCTTTTCCCATGTCAGGCTGTCATGTATGACTTGTCATGTATGTAGGAATGGGTCTTCCCCTGCAGAGAGACTGGACACGGTGCTGTGATCACCTGTGGCCTGGACAGAGGGCCACTTTAGTGTCCACATATCTTAGACACCAAAAGTAGATTATTTTCTTATGCCTCCCCTCTTACTATTTGCTGCTTCTGTTGCCTGGACTGGTCTCACAATTTCCACTCTGGACTCTGCATCACCTTGGGGTTCTCCCAGAGAAAACACGAATATGCATGAACGCATGCACACACGCACCCCCACCTCCCTTCTTGCCCAGTAAAGCCCAGGCAACCTATTCAGGTTCAGGGAAGTGCTCTTAGTCCCTGTCCCCTGTGAGTTGAAATTTGGCTCTCTTCAGGTACCAGAGCCCTTCCTTTCCCCTTTCACTGGGCTTCACCTTTGTTCGAGGCCCCTGGTTGGGTGGATGGGTACCAAGTCACAGTGTGAAATCAGTCTAGTTCAACAAGGCCTGTGACATGACCTCCTGGAGGCAGCTACCACAAAAGGGTCTCTCAGACCTTCCTTTTACTCTTAGGAGACTCTAGCATAAAGGGACCAAGCAGTATAACCGTAGGAGACCTGAACCCTGGTTTTGTTGGTTCTGAAGTTGTGCTGTAGCAACCCTTCATATTTTGTATCCTCCCCCTCCTCTTCCTTCTCTTCTTCCTTCCCTTCCTCTTCCTCTTCATAACAAAAACATTTAAAACAACTCAGATTCAGATTCTCCTCTCGCCACAAATCTGTTTGGGGGGGGGCGGATGTTCTTATCACTTCACCCCCCACCCCAACACACACACACACACACACACACACACACACACACACACACACACACTTCCCAGCAGCAGTTCCCGGTTTCCCTACAGTGTCAGCCCCAGGTCCGCCCACACCCACCTGTCCTTACCCTTTACTGTTTTACTCCTGCCCCACTCCTGACTGAATCTTAATCTTCCTGACCCATGCAGCCACAGTTGGCACAGGTAGAGGGCTCGGGGTTGGTTAGCCATCCTTTTCTGATTCTTAGACTTGGGGATATCTCCGTTATCTCCACTCCACTTCAGTGTCAAACAAAACGGAGTGGGCAAGAGAATTGGCATTTACTTGGACAAAGCGCTCAGCACATCTGGGCAGAGAGAAGGCACCCAGCAAACGGTATTGATCATGTTACTAATCGTAGCACAAAGCTCATGGGTCATCCTGCCGAGTGCCTTGTGGCCACAATGAAGGAGAAAGGGGCAAAAGCAGGAGTTCCCACCTTCTGAAGTCTCATCTCCAAAGTTGTCTCACCCCTCCCAGTTTCCTCAGCCTGGCTGAGCACGTTCTCAACTGGTTATGAATTCTAAGTAATTAAATAAATCAGCCCTGCTCCACTGTCCAGGTTGGCACCATATTAACTCTCCGGGTTTAAGCCCCTGAAGCGGTGATCTCTCTGTGTCCCGTTGGAGCTACCACTTTAAGATGGGCAGTGGATCTTAGCACATTGGAAATACAGCTTGTCATTTCCCACCCTCACCTGGCAGCCGGGCGAGGGGCGGGGGCAAGGATATTTACCACCTGAAAGTTAAGGGATGCTTTTATGAACTGGGCCATCTCTCCTCAGTCCCCATTTTTCCTCGCGTCTCTGAACCCTCATTAATTTTTCACAGGCTTGTGATGGATAGTTTTTATTTATTCACATCTGAGGTTCTGTTGTGTGTGAAAAAGGACTCATTTTCTAACATTACATATTCATGGCTTGGGATAGATGGGATAAGGAACTTATTATTAATGTGTCAAAGTGGGAAACTTACTCCAGTTCATTTGTGAACCTTGTTAAATTTGGTGTGGTCAGCAGACAGGGTGAAGTTCTGGGTACAGTTTCCTAACAGAGGACAGAGGGACAGACAGCTTCTCTGGGTTCAGTAAAACAAGTTTAAACCTTGGTAGGCTCTTGTGGGCTGGAATTTTAACGAAATGTTTTTGTTTTTTTTTAAAAGATGGCGGGGATTATGTTGAAACCAGAGCTCCAATCTCATTCTTTCTTAGTTTTGATTTTTGGTTTTCCGAGAGAGTACTTAAGAGGCCTCCTGAAGGTTTCTCCTTTCCTGCCGGCTTCCTCCTCCACTCTTCTGGGTCAAGTTTTGACTTTATCTGCCCATGTACTCATCCTTCCGACCCATACCCTGAAAATCCAGGCGTCCTTAACTCAGAGCTCCTATGGACATCAAAGAACTCCTTGCCTGGGACAAACACAGGGACTATTAATGCACCATCTTGTAAATCCAGGCTGCAGGGAGAATAGCCAGCAGGGAATCTGGCGCAATCTGCTTCTGTGTGAGCTCAGGCAGAAGGAAGCATATGCTGCAAGCAGCTCTCTGCAAAGACAGGCGCTGCTCCCTGGCAGGGATAGCATGTGGGTTTGGCGAGATCGGTGGGGCCTTGCTGCTTTTCCTCAGTTTGACTGAGCCAAAGCAAGTGGTCAGCAAAGAGGAACCAAACTCCCTCTGTGAAAAGAAAGCAAATTAAGTGCACGGGTCGGGGGTGGGGGGTGGGGGGTGGGGGGTGGGGGGGGGGGGTGGGTGGGGGTCGGGGTGGGGAAGGTGCCTTTCAAAAACTGGAAGAATCTTCTGTGTCAGGCACCAGACTCCAAGAGCATCCAGATTATCGCCAGGGCCATGGCACCCCGGGAATTTTCAAGGATAGACTTTGTTGGAAATAACTTTGCTTTCCCTGGAGACGACAAATGGACAGTCGTTCATAGTCACTGAGGCTCGTGAGATCGAGGCTGGGGTCTTAGAAGTGCAAGTGAGGGGCAAAGGAACAAGAACCCTTAGAAAGCATCCTCCTGTGGTGCTCTCCATAATGCAAAACATTTGTTTCTTTCCAGGATCCCATCAGCGGTTCCCCTCGTATTATATTGCCATTTATACTGGAAAGGCCGGCAGCGCGAAACTGTAGTCTATTAAGAGTTTGTGAGTGCGTGCGTGTGTACACAGTGAAATAATATCTTGTGCAATGTGAAGTGACAGTCAAAATTACAGCTCCTCTCTTGCCGCAAGGGTACTTCTCTGCCAAGTATAGTAATATTGTAGTGCTGTTCAAGGTTGTCAGCAATTCTGGCTCGCTCTGCAGAGAGTCGTAACAGCACGCGCGAAGAAGGAGCTTCCTGTCAGGGGAAATACTATAATTTTGATATATATTTGTTGGTGCCAAACTGCAATTAAATAGGAGGTGTTGGAAAGGGGGTTTTATTTAACCAGCTTGAATTTGTTAATTAATTAGCGAAAACTTATATTTTGAATGCTTCAAGAAACAGCTTCATGATGTCCTCACAAGCAGCTTTTTTTTCCGCACCATCGTTTCTTTTTGTTAGTCTCCTAAAGAAAACAAAATGCTACCCTCCAGGAAAACAGGATACAATTGTGCACAGGATTTTTCACAGGGTAAATGGCCCGGAAAAAATAAATTGATGCAGAATAAAATTTTTGTGCAGTATAAATTGCACAGGAAAATTTTGTGTCAAGGGGAAAAGGATTTCCAGCCACTAAAGTGGGGGAGGGAAAGAAAGCACCTTGAATAATCTTACCTCTTGTTTAGTCTTTGTGGTGTAGTGCCCTGTCTGTTCATATGTGAAGTCGTACTTCAGTGACAGCCATTGAGACACTTGGAGAAATCCTTCCTAAAAGACTAAACTTGTGCTCAGAGAGTTGTAGTTATGATAAAGACGTTTTCAGGAAATGTGTGTGTGTGTGTGTGTGTGTGTGTGAGAGAGAGAGAGAGAGAGAGAGAGAGAGAGAGAGAGAGAGAGAGAGAGATTATCAGATCACAGTATATGTGATTGTAAACTACTAGTCAATCTGTACAATCCATCCTAGGTATGTTACGTAGAGTAGTAACACATTTTTTGGATGCAATTGCTTTTTTCTGTTCTTCCAAAGGTGGGGGGGGGGTGAAGAATGAGCATGTCCTTAGAGTGTACTTACACTGCTATTCAGATGAAAAATACATTCTTTTTTGAGTAAGTAGAAAAACCATGGGAGACCGAAAGAACAACGATATATTAAAAGCTCAGAGACAGTTATATGTGAAAAAGATGAGAAAGACTGTTGGTTTCAAAAAAGCACTGTTTAGGAGCCTTCAAAAGGCAATGAGGAGTGGTGGGGGAGAGACTTGCTCCTCCTATTGAACATTTTGCAAATTAAGTGAGTTTCACTCTTCAATAAAATATGAATCTAATAACATTTTATATGATCGTAAAATGTGTCTGCTTTTGTCTCTATCTTAAACGAAAAGAAGAAATATCCCCAAAGTATATTACCAAAAATAATTAATAAGCAACCTCTCAGAGTTATTTTCTGAGGTTAATTATTACCCCGAGAAATCAATTTCAATTTCTTCCCTTTGCAAGACCCACTGAGGTGCATTTGCACCTCGGCATTTCCAAAAAGACAGAGTCCACTCCTGCTCGAAAGTGCCTGTGCTGCTGGATGTGATTTATCCTGACAATCTTGCTGTTTCCCACCCCTGCCAGGAGGATGTATGAAAGATACAACAGAGCCATTTGGATCCAACTTCGTTACCCTGCTATGAGAAGGAGCGTCAGCCGCTTTGTATTGTTAACCTAAAAGCCAGATACACTCGAATGTTGCTGAAATAAAGTAGCATGGCTCTTCTGTCCAGCCTTCCCAAGCAGTCCTGGTTGATGTGTCCGGGAAAGCAGGGTGAATTTGCTCTGGTCAGGGTTGCTGCTCCTGTCTTGAGACCCAAGTGATGAAGAAGGTAGGGGGAGGGAAACCTAAACCTGGAAGAGTGTCTTGATGGGAAACAGGAGATCATTGCCTGTTTTCCCCATCCTCCGAAAAAGTCATCAGAAGCATACTGGCCTCTCACCAGGCTGCAGAATTTCCTCAGCCATAACCAGAATATTCTGGTCTATTCTGGCTCATCACAGCAGACTCTTCCCCAAGGCTGGGGGACAGAGTGGCAGTGCTATGAATTTCTCTTAGGCCAAGAATATAAAGCTTTGTATTTAGATTTTTCTCCCCAATTTCTTGCATTGCTAGGCCTAAAATGACAGCATCAGTTACCGCGGTTGTATGTATGTAAGTATGTAAGTATGTATGTATGTATGTATGTATAGGAAATTTGGAATAGAGAGCTGAAAATGTCACTCTGGTAGAGTGCCTATAGCATATATACAAGGCTATGTGTTACAGCATTCCAAGTATGTCAGTTTCTTTTCTGTTGCTGTGATTAAAGCAATAAGGCTTTGTAGGGGCTCACAGTTCAGAGGTACAGTCTATCATCACAGGGAAGGTCCAGGCAACTAGAGACTGAGGAGGCTGGTCACATCTTGTCCACATTCAGGACACAGAGGGATGAATGGATGCCAGCACCTGTCATCCCTATAATCCAGAATCCCCTGCTCCATGATTGGTCTCGCCCAGATTGGTCCCGCCCATGGTTTAGATGAGTCTTCCCACATTAATTTACCTAATCAAGATATAACCCCCCACAGACATGCTCAGAGAGTATGAAGTGAGCCCCCTCCCCCAAAATTAAGCCCTGGCACTGAAGCACTGAAGAAAACCCAGCCTCGTACCTGGAGTGATAGCCTTTATGTGCCTCATTTTAAGATCAACGTACCTACTGTGACATTCATCAAAGAGTAGCTTCACAGGAGCAAATGAGAGAAGCTATCCATCAGTCCATCTGGACACTGTGCTCTTACCTATGGGATCCTGACCCACTAGGGTGTGGAGATGGGAAGGAGAATGGCAGAAGGTCCAAATTCGAACAATGTAAGTCAGCAGGGTCGCTATTGGTGCCCAACATGCATAGTGGGGTGTGAGAATGAGACAGTTCACGGGGGTAGTTAACTCTGAGCCATGTGGATGCTGTGGCAATGCCTCCTTTTGCCCTTAACACTGCACAGCCTTATCAGTCGGTAAATGATCCAGTGTGGCTATGCACAGGAAAGCCTTATTTGCAGATGCTGGTATTTGAATTTCACACAACTTCTTATGTGTCACAAAGTATCTTCTTTTTCTCTCAGCTGTTAAAACAATTGTTTTCATTCACGGTCTGAACAAGAATGGGTAGGTTGCAGTGTTCCAGGGTTGTCTGAGGTGTCATCCATCACCAGGACTGTATCAGCCCCTCTCTCTATCTGGAGATTGAGCCCAGAGCTTCACAGATGTTAAGCAAGTGTTCTTACCTAGGAGCTACATCTCCAGCCTTTAGTTCTTTGTTTTGATTCAGGTTCTCACTAAGTTCCTCAGGTTAGTCTTCAACTCCTGCCTCAGCCTCCCAAGTAGTTGGGACTGCAGATATGTGCCTCAAAGAATGCTCTTTTAGTGGAAATTAGGATGGCTACTGACATCAGACCTTTGTCAGCTTAGCAACTGCTAATGTTTGCTTATGACGTAGCTTACTGGAAGTCATGTGCTTCCTGCCCCCCCCCCCCGCCGTCCCCCCCCCCCACTATTGAGAGATGACTGGACCATGAAATGCTAACCTCATCAATGTTTCAATCTACTGATGGATTCCTGGCCGCATTAGACAGTCAGGAGTTGAGGGCTGCTTGGTGAGAGTAGGCTGTGCTGGCATACTTCTTGAAGGTTCTGTCTGATAGCTGGCCCCCTTCCAGTATTTTCCCCCTCTCAGGTCGGTCCACCATGAAACAGGCTCCTTGGCCCCATCACATGCTCTCTGCTGTACCACACACACAGAGCCTCCCAGCCATGGACAAAGACCTCTGAAACCTGGATCCAAAATAAATCCTTGCATTGTTTGCTTCGTTATTTGTCATAGTAATGAAAGGTGACTGTCTTAGTCAGGGTTTCTATTCCTGCACAAGCATCATGACCATAAAGCAAGTTGGGGCGGAAAGGGTTTATTCAGCTTACTTCCACATGGCTATTGATCACCAGAGGAAGTCAGGACTGGAACTAAAGCAGGTCAGGAAGTAGGAGCTGATGCAGAGGTCATGGAGAGATGTTCCTTGCTGACTTGCTTCCCCTGGCTTGCTCAGCCTGCTCTCTTATAGAACCCAAGAATTCTAGCCCAGGGATGGAACCACCCACAAGGGGCCCTATCCCCTTGATCACTAATTGAGAAAATGCTCCACAGCTGGGTCTCATGGAGGCACTTCCCCAACTGAAGCTCCCTTCTCTGTGATAACTCCAGCCTGTGTCAAGTTGACACACAAAACCAGCCAGTACAGTGACTAAGACAGCAGCCCTTGTAACAACGAGCTCTTTTCCCAATGGTTCCTGGTACAAAAAGCACAGGGAGCTTGGCCTTTTTATTGGGCAGAGACCTCCCCTGAATTACCAGCTATGACCCAGGTAATATCATTCCATATGTAGGCTGGTGTTAATGCCCTCTGTCCACAGAGTTAGGAGTCTCACCTCCCTACTGGAACAGCGCATCTTTGTTGGCATCAGCAAACACCCCAGGAAGCTCCTGGAGGGCCAAGTGATGCTACCCAATTGACTCTGCCTGAGACAAGGCTTAGCTGATGGCAGTCCGTGATTAGTGAACATCTGCCAGGGAAGGGGGGCTATAAGAAGTCCCTGGGGAATAGGGGGAGGGGGCAGGTAGAAGCATGTATTCATAATTCATTAATAGCTAGTGGCTACTGGGCTGGGTAGCTCTGCTCAGAGAAAGGGTCTGGGGTAAGAAGGCAGTACTACAATGTGCTGACCACCACCCAGAAAGTTCTCTCAAACAATTCCTCCATGCAGAGAGGAACAAAACATTCATGAAAACACTCTGTAGTCAGGTCTTACACCCAAGTCTTCAACAGGACCTCCCTCGACCCCAGCCCAGGAGTGCAAGCTGACCTCAGGTGTTTCCTGCTGAAACCTTCTCAGGCTTACTTTCTGCAGCCTGACCTGTTTCCTCCCATAGTGATCCTCAAGTTAAGTTTTGTTTAGTGAAATGCGAGGCTATCCGGGATGCTGGGCTAACATCTTCCTGTTGTAATTGAGTAAATATATTATACACAGCTGGGTAGGTGGTTTCCTTGCTGGCCTGGCTGCTACGGTTTCAAAATGGATACCATTTTCCTTAAAACACACACGATGGTTAAGGCATTTATTCCTGGTTTCCCGTGGCGCTCCTCCTCTAGAAAAATGCAGTTACCTGGACATTTTGGAGGCACTTTTTTTTTTTTAACGATACTGAAAGAGTGAAAAAGAAAAACCCCCTTGCCCTCCCCAAACAATGGTTACACAGAGACAACAGTGGGTTGTGCTGAATGCAGCCACGTCAAGAAAGTGCAATAAACGGAGATAGATTGTTCTCCAAGCCTCACTTTATTGGATATTGTAATTGACATATAGTTGTCATTTATAATCATCTGTCCATTCCTGGGAGTTGGGAGCAGTAAAGTTAATTGTGGCGGCTCATTTGCATTAATCTCACCTCTGAAGGGTACAGTAACCCATTAATATCACGTCATGATGAATTATCGCAAATAACATTGAGCATATTGATTAATGATCTCTGAGATTTGTATCTCGTTAAAACATTTTGTTAGCTCTTTAAACTTTTAAGCCAATAACCCTTGTGTGTAGGAGGAGCCTGGGGATCATCAGAGGGGTGCTGTGTGCGAGGAGGTGTGTATTCTAGGGTCATCGGTTCACGGAGTCAGCCAACCCACTTCCCTTTGATTATTTTATTTATTCTTTGCTTTTAGAAGCCAAGGACGTTATTCAGGGTAACTTTCTTGCACATTTCCATGGTCGGTGGCTTCTGTAGAACAGCATCTTCTTTGATTATAAAATGACTCTCATTGTTAAAGAATTACAGTAAGATTTTCACTGTATTATTATTTGGTGTACATGTGTGCGTTTGTGTGTGTTGTGTACATGTTCAATTGAATATGCTTGTGTGGGTCCATACATATAGAGGCTACAGGTTTGACATCAAGTGTCTTTCTTAATCTTTCTCCACCCTATTTTTATTCTTTCTTTCTATCTATCTATCTATCTATCTATCTATCTATCTATCTACCTACCTACCTACCTATGGACCGACTGGGACTTTCATGACCTGGAACTCATCTCTTTGGCTAGACTCCCTGGGCATCAGGCTCCAGGGATGCTCCTGTTCTATCCTTTTGCTCTCTCTATGCTGGAATTGCAGATCTGTGCTATCTCCCACGGCTTTCATGCTGGATACAGGCCCAGGTCCTCATGATGTGCATCAGGCAGGCTAACCAGTGTGCCATTCCCCTAGCTCAGTCAGCTTTTGGAAAGCCATACCCAGTGGTTTTTTTACTTCTCTTAGCCACCTGAATACACCTGCTACCTCAAAGTTCACCATTATTCCTTTTGCTCTATGACAGTATTTCCAAACACTAGTGTTAACACAAACATACATCTTGTACGTGATGGGTTGCTCAAATGAAATGTCATGATTTTTAAATACTGCTTGCCAAGCCATGTTCTCTAATGTGTTAACTGCTCTGCCTCGACACCTAGAGAGTTTAGGCAATTCAAGATTTCATCTCTCAACCAAGCAACCACCAACCAACGCAAAGACTACTAAAAAAAAAAAAACCCTCCTATTGGCCACATGTATACTATGTATCCATTAATAAAATAATAATGAAATCCTATCAAAGGTCAGTTGCAGGTGTTGGAAAGAGAGATCAGAAGGTAAAATGTTTGCCATACAAGTGTTAAGACTTGAATTTGATCCCTAGGACTCACATAAAAAGTTCTGGGGGAGAGATGGCATGTGTTTGTAATTCCAGAGCTGGAGAGATGGAAAAGGAAGAGTCCCTTGGGCTCTGCACTCATAGTCTAGCCTCACTAGTGAGCTCCTGGCCAGAAAGAAATCCTTTATTAACAGAGGCAGATGGGATTCCTGAGGATGATGTCGGACATTGTCCCTTACTTCCCCACCCATAAGTACACAAGTGCCCCCACATGTATTGGAACAAGCACTCACATTTGTAATGAAAGACAAGCCCTCCACATGATTTCCTGGCACATGTTTACGTGTGGGAGTCATTGTAGAGAAAAGCCAGCCTGTAACTCGAAATACTAAGCTTTGCTCTAATATTTTTTTCTTCGTTGGTTGCAAATGTAATCCAGTCCTCAGTCTTACAAATATGTATAATTCTGTTGAAATTAGTATTCGGTTTATTTTCTCAAGGTAGTATTTATTGGAATTTTAAACCCAGCCTCCTGTGCTAATAACTCTTTAAAGAATGTGGAATTAATCCTCCTGTGCAAAAAATGCTGTGAAAACAAGGTCACAAATGTCTGCCCTGGCTGGGTGTTCTGCAGAAAGGGGGCAGGTTTGGAAAGAGACAAAGGGCCACTGCTCCTGCTTGCCTATAGACCCCAGCCTGGAGCCCATCAGTCCTTCAGAAGGGAAGGACTGTGACCTCAGTGACACATTAACTAACGGTCACTCTTTAAAGCGGATCTGACTGTCCAGGTCACAGTCTAAATACCACGTGGGAAAGGGTTCAAGCTGTGTCCGCACCTTGCATCAGTAGGCGAGGAGAGTCCTAACACACTCCAGGACACCTGTTTTGATGGCGCAGTCCTAAAACCATAATCTGCAGCAGTCTCCAGGCTTAAATAGCCGAGGACGGAGCATACTGCTTACTTTAAGAGCTTACTCCATTGCCTTCTTTGTCAGGGCTGTCCTGTTCCTCACCCACTGAGTCTTTAATACCTGTGTTTTCAAATCAAAGAACAAGCTTTTCTGTCTCCCAGGATAGTATCTTGTAAAGCCAACCTCTTTATTACTTCACCAGTTTAAGCCTTTATTACTCAAGATCCAAAGCCTGCTAGTGAATTATGCATAGCAGAGCTCCGAGTACCTTCTCAGCCCACTTTTCCTCCACCTTTTGGGGGGTCCAAAAAAAAAAAAAAAAAAAACCACCTCACGGTGAGCTTGATGTGGGCTCCTTCCCATCCGCGGTATTAATCCTTATTCTTTTTTTTTTTTTTTTTTTTAAATCTGCTAACGGAAATATTTCCATTCCTCTCATTAATCAATTGAGATTTTCATTCCCTTGTTTTGTAAAAGCTGTTACAATAAATACTTTTTTTTTCACAAGGCGAAAATCCAAGAGATGGATGCAGCCAGCGTAATTAATTGCACCCGGTTACAGGAGATCAGCAAGTTTGTGAGATTCACATGCTGCTCTGCCATATGGTTGCCCAGTAGGCGAAAAATTTGATTAATGTTTTGAAGTGGATTTTTTTCAGCAAATATCACGGCCCCAGATGAGGTGCTTTCCCTCCTTCTTACTTTCTAGTATTGTTAGACTTAGCGAAAGGAAGTGATCCTCTGATTTAAAAGCTTAATAACGCTGTGATTCACCGAAACCTTAACAGGCAATCAAACTGACAGTCCTTCTGTCTCTTGTGAATACAGAAAAATAGTCTATTATGTCTTTGTTTGGTAATTAAGTAAAATGTGAGCATTGCCTTCTAGAACTTGATTTTTCCCCCCAAATGAAATAATACACACATTTCTGGCATGATTTATAAGCAGTGTATTTGCACGAACTTTTAAAACTAAAAGCAAACAACAGAAGATAATAAAAAATAAAAATAGACTAGGGAACAACTCCACCAATGAGATTATCCTGTTATTATCTGTTAGCTATCAAAGGAAAGCTGAATTTACCTGCAGTCTGCTGCCCTAAAGTGTGTTACTTTCATAAGCGCTTCTGTTCTTATTTCTTTATTTATTTATTTTTATTATGTTTGAAACTAGGGTGGCTATGTATATCACTGGTCCATGTCACTACCAGGTTCCTGAACTCTGTCACTTCCACATGGGGGTCATGCTCTGACTTTTCTCCTGAGAGAGAACAAGGATTGATCCTTTGATAATGTAGTAGGACAGGATGTGGCCATCCTGACTTTGGCATCCATTCAAAAAGAAGAAGGAGAACAAGAAGGGAGAAGAAGAAGAAGAAGAAGAAGAAGAAGAAGAGGAGGAGGAGGAGGAGGAGGAGGAGGAGGAGGAGGAGGAGGAAGAGAAGGAGAGGAAGAAGGAGAGGAAGAAGAAGAAAAAGAAGAAAAAGGAAGAGGAGGAAGAGGAAGAGGAGGAGGAAGAAGAGAAGGAGAGGAAGAAGAAGAAAAAGAAGGAGGAGGAGGAAAAGGAGGGGGGGAGGGGAGGGGAGGGGAGAGGAAAGGAAAGAAAGCATGCAATTTTAAAAACCATGTGGGACTGGCTGGGGGCTTGTTAAGTAAAATCAAACATGTCTCCACATGTTTGAGTGAGACTTGATGCCCCAAACTTTTCTGCTGGAGTTGTTAACGTTTTTTTTCTCCTTAAGGTTTTTACTTTGCTTCTTGAAACAGTGTCTTACTATGCAGCCCCTGCTTACTTGAACTCAGAGTAGTCCTCCTGCTTCAGCATCTAGAATGCTGTGATCACAGGAGTCTTTAACTGGTTTAGCTCTGACTGCTGAGCTAGCTACCATCCAGCCTGAAGTCCCTGACAGTGTCAGGGTTTAGAGCCTGACCTCTGACCTCTGACCTTTGACCTCTGACCAGGTGTCAGCCTATTTCTGAGTCTTTGAAGTCAATCAGAAGTCTCTATCTTCTACATCCACAAAGCATTATAACTGCTTCTGTCTGTCTGTAGTTTAGAGACAGTTCACAGGGGCATCTCTGTTGCCATTGGACTCAATCTCAGTCAGTTGGCCCCCTGCAGGTATCCCTCGAACCTTCACTCAGGTGGCCATTTTCCATTTCATATCAGTAGCAATTTAAGGAGCCTGAAGGTGCTCTTCCTTCTCATTGCCTGCCAAGGCATCTGAGCACAGGTCACAAGTCACAGGGGCAAGGACAGGGCCACTCAAAAGCCCCCGTGGCACCCGGCTTTTGAAACTAGCTGAATCAGACCTTCACACAAGAAGGCTTCTTTTGGTAATTTTTTAAAAATATAATTCTATAGGATTGGGTGTTGGATCTGTTCTGTAATTTTTTTAGAAAAGAGGGCTAAGGTCAGTGGAGTCACATTTCTCTACAAAAGAGTGAAATATTTCAATACTGGTTGGTTTTAGGTATGCCTGTAGGAAGGCGTCAATGCAGCCTGCTTTTCCTAAATTTGAACCCTGAACTCTCCCCTTTTAATCTACCACCCATAATAAAGCAGTTTTGGAAATACTTACAATAACCGTTTCCTTTAAGACTTAACTAATTTTCCCCCTCGATACAGCTATTCTTAGTGCCTATTTTCACTCTGTAATCTTATATATATAAATAATATAGTACATTTTATATAGAGATATTGCTTTCTTCCCCATCCTATATAGTTTGTGTGGTCACCTCTAATTACTCCCTGCGTGTTTTTTTTTTTTTTAATGAAAAGAGTAAACTGTTTTTAATTTTTATTTAATATGGCAGGTGAAACATGGACAATATATGATCGGCTGACAGGAGACAGTGTGTTGAATTATTTATGAGTTTACTTTTTTCCCCCTTCAACAGCAGGTACATATAGGAAATTCATTACCAGGCCTGCAGAGGCTTTGACAAGAGTCGTGCTTTGTAAGTATCGGAAATGATGCCCTAGTTTGATGTAGGTGGTTCTGGTTTTGTTATGATCATGGTTGTGACTTTTGTTTTAATGCAGTTTGTGCAGAATGAACAAGCCAAGCTACGCTGCAGTTTTCTCTGCAAAGAGGAATATGTTTCGTACCCATCTCTTTTGTTAGAATTGTGTTGTACCTGCTGCGTGGTGATTTTGCCCCCTCTATGCTCTAGAGGAGCCCGGTATAAATGTAACACCTCCCTTTGTGTCAAGTTCAAGTTTCCTACGAGTAACCCCTTTAGAACAAACTAACCCTAAGAATATCATTCCTTTGTATGTTCCCTCTTCTATATGAACTGACCCATTGGAATCATGAACTATTAGATCCCATCGGTATGTCCTTACCTGAATAGGCTCATTTATATTTAAGCATCTGTCAGGTAAGTAAGGGCTTCTACCTTCTCCAAATTGGGGGTAAAATCCAGACAAATTTAGGGAAACAATTACCATCTCAAGAATTGGAAGAGCAAAAAGAAAACTATCGCTGTGCGCTGTGCGCTGTGCGAGGGAAGGAGGTCCTCCGAGCTTCAGCTTATACAGTGTTGCCATGCAGAAGTAATGCACAGCAGGAAGGTGCTGCTTTTCCTCAGGAACTCTAAAGGAAGGCAAGGCATGCCTGCAAGCTGGCAGGGAGAGTCGGGGCACAGGGTGCAGCAGAGTGGAAGGGAAAACTGCACCCGTGCAGCAGAACTTTTGCCACAGTGTTTCTTCCTAGCTTTGGAATGTGGTCATTGTTAAAAGTGAATGCATAAGAGTTAATGCTTTTCCTACTTTCATGGGTGTTTTGGTGAGTGTGTGTGTGTGAGTGTGTGTGTGTGTGTGTGTGTGTGTGTGTGTGAGAGAGAGAGAGAGAGAGAGAGAGAGAGAGAGAGAGAGAGAGAGAGGGAGAGAGAGAGAGAGAGAGAGAGATTTGTTTTCAAGATGCTAACTTGGCAAAAACAAAAACAAAAACTCAGCAAAGAAAAGTAGGTTTTGGAGGACCCAAGAAGGCAAGAAGGCACACCCTAAAGCGGTTTAGTAAAGGGGGGGTGTGTAAGTTGCTTTCACAGCAGGGATCCACACATTTATTTCAATGAATTACTACTGAGGAAAAGGAAAGAAAGGGGGCAGGTGGTGAGTGGACCATGGGGTAGAAAGAACAGAGTAGTGACTTACATGCCGAAGCTGAGAAACCTTCCTCTGTGGCGCTGTGGGAATGCTTTCCCAAAGAAACAAGTTACTTCATGAACAAAGGTCAGGGGAAAGAGGCCCGGACGGACATTGCAGATCATAGTTCTGAAATGAAGCCCATGTTACTGTTTTTTACTAACACGGCTTGAGAGCAAATCCTCACAAAAATCTCTTTCTCTTTTGCCAGCTAGAATCATGTGATACTTTTGCCAAAGCCCCAAGTAAAATATTACAGGTTGTGCACAGAGAGATGATTACTACTTGGCAGGTGTTTTCTGGGGTTTTTTTGTTGTTTTGGTTTTTTGTTTTTGTTTTTGTTTTAAACAAAGAAAAGAAAAGAAAAATTCTACTAGCCAGAGTGTGAGTCACCCCATCGCAGATTTGAGAAAACTCGGTGACATTTCCAATCGTCACTTTATTTTTCTTTCCCTCAAGAATGAGGTCAGCTGTGTTTCATTTATAATCCCCAGAACATCAGCTCACAGATTCAGTGCAAGGTTATAAACATCACTTTATTAAATTTGTAATAGGGAATCGCCTCGCTGGCCCATTTATACATTTTCATCTCTCTGTATTCTTTCCCCTTGTGTGTGTTGTATTAACTGAAGGATCTTGCCAGCACACTTCTCTTGGGTGTCTGCACCTGAAGTTTTCTCAAAGGTCCCAGATTTGACCAAACAAAGCTCGATTGGCCTTGCAGACCCCTGCATACTCACGAAGCAGACATGTCGATACCTGCCCACGTGTTTATTTGTAATTAAAGCCCAGATGCTCTAGAATGGTTTTCTCATTAATCTGGAAATGCAGCTTCGTTTCCTGGTGAGTGATGGATGTCAGCTTGCTTTGTGCTGTCTCTGAGAGATGATTGTTCCTGCTGCAGTGTGACCCAGGAAGCTTTACCATAGGGCTCTTGTCTCGGGCCACTCTGTTGTTCAGTAAATCTGTCAGAAGGGTCTGAGGGGCCATATTTATGAAGAGCGTGCAGAGTGGTCAGTCTAAAAAGCTCCTTAGCGCAGTACTTTGAATTTTAAATTACGCACATAATTCAAAGGTAATGTAACTTGCCGTGTCGGACTTTAGTCCATTCCGTTAAATGGAGAAAAATGACTGACGTGAGGAAAGACTTATTGATTCTTGGTGGGAAAATGACTTCTGTAATATAGGAAGTATGGTAAAAGGAATAGGTTAATTATTTAGGGAGCACTTTTCAAAATATGCTTCTACTGCAGCACAAATTGTATATATAGAAATCATATGATGAGTTTTTTTCTTTTTAATTCTTTAGGTGGGGGAAGTTAGGAGAATTGTTATCCTATTCAGTCACTTAGGCCAAGTTTAATTTTTCCCAAACCGTTAAAGACATTTAGAGATACAAGGGACATGGAGAAGTTTCTAAACCACCAAGAAGCTTCTGAAGAGCTGACAAACATTACTAGGTTGTCAGCTTCAAACTAGGGATTAGGCTAGGTAGCAGATATTCATAGCTTCTCTGTCTCTCTCCCGCCCTCTGTGTGTGTGTGTGTGTGTGTGTGTGTGTGTCTGTGTGTGTGTGTGTGTGTCTGTCTGTCTGTCTGTCTGTCTGTCTGTCTGTTTCTCTCTCCCTCCCTCTCTGTCTTTCTGTCTCTGTGTGTCTGTTTCTATTTCTGTCTCTGTTTCTATCTGTCTCTCTTGGTCTCTCTCTCTCTCTCCCCCCCTCTCTTTGTCTCTTTCTCTCTCTGTCTCTACCGCTCTCCCTCCTTCCCTCTGTCATCTCTCTTCCTCCCTGTCTGTCTCTGTGTGTTTGTGTCTGTCTCTCTCTGTCTCTCTTTCTGTTTCTCTTTGTCTCTCTTTCTTTTTGTCTCTCTCTGTGTGTCTGTCTCTGTATGTGTGTGTCTCTCTCTCAAGCTCACTCTCATTCTCTGTCTCTCTCCTCCAGTTGATATTTGTCAACAGTTACTTGGAGTTCAATCTTAATTTACCAGGTAGATATTCAGGGAGCTAAGTTAGCATGTTTTAATCTGATGTCTTCAGAAATACCAGGTGAAGTATTTACTTCAGCTTTTCTCCTGTTCCCTGTTTGCAATCTGTGTGTATCTTGCTTAAGGGTCAGAGCCCAGTGTTATTTTCACCATACTTCAGTGTTGGCCTTTCAGATAAATAGCACATTTGCAGTTAATTGGCTGAACATGCTCCATAATTATATTAGAACCTTCACGTGCTTGAACAGTTGCCTACCAAAGGCCATTCACATGGATTAAGTTGTATTTCTTTCTCATCGTAACAGAGATGGCTGGTGGCTGTCATTGAGCAATGGAGTCAGATTAAGGGACATGGGACTAATACAGGGATTTCCTTTAATTCCCTTCTGAGATGGTTACCTGGAAAGTTTTAGAAGCTGACTGTGAAATCTGCCTTCTGGTTAGATTCCCAGGTTTCAAACTATGGGCTAATACTTCTTTGAATTTTCAGAAAATATTGGTTTAGCTTTTCATCAAAGTTATACAATTGTGGTTTTTGTTGTTGTTGTTCTCTTAACAACAACAAAGTAAAACTAGTACTTTGTCAAGGTGGAAGTGAGTTTCCAGGGACAGTCACCAAAGAAATGGGCAAGGGAATGAGCCAAAGCATTTGAATGCTGGTAGCTAAGGAAGGAAGTCCCTCCACCTTTCACCCCATAAGCAATGCCACCTGAGTTGTTAGAAGAAGCCCTGGGGTCTGATTTTAGGCTCATAGTCCCAACATTGTCCTGTCTGGATACTTACTGGTCAGCCAGGAGACAGTACATTTTCCCTTGTATAACAACCTAAATTTGGCTCTGTGAATCCCCTTTTTAAATTTTAATTTTACTTATAATTGACCTGTAAGATGAGGATAGTTTTACATTTGTTTTTTTAATTTTTTCTTTTTTTGAAATGGGATGTCTATCAGATACCCTAGGCTGGCCTCAGAAATTCCTATATAGCTGAAGATGGCCTTGAACTCTTGATACTCCTGCCTCTCTCTCTGTACTGCTGGTATTATGGATGTTTACCCTATGCCTGGTTAATGTAGTATTGAAGATCAAACCCAAGATCATATGTGCGAGGCAAGCACTTTACTAACTGTATACCCTAAGCCCTACAATTTTTTTTGAAATTTACATTTTTCAATATTTGAAAAAAATTCAAAGCAGAAAACTATTTCATGTCACTTGACTAACATATGAGTTTCAAGTTCGATTGTCTGGAAGGAAAGTTTGTTTGGAACACAGCTCCATCTGTCCATTTCCTTGTTGCTTAGCCAGCTGCTTTTGGATTGCAGTAGCAGAGGCCAGGAGTGCTGGCAGAGGCATCATATCTTTCCAGGCTGAAAAATACTGTCTAATCCTTTATATACAAAATTCACCACCCACAGATATCACCAACGGCCCTCAGTTTCTACCCATTACCACCCCGCTGATGCTCTGAGCATGAGGACTGTCTCTGCCTCTGTGCTTGACCTACAGAGGGCAATGTTGACTGGCTGGCTGAAGAATGAATAAATGAATGAATGAATGAATTGAATGGCGACACAAAAGCTGTAGGAATAGAGACATCTGTCATCTTATCTTTGGCCTAACAACCAAAGATTGTTGTCATGAAATTTGGAAATCCATTTGCAAACATGTTTGAATTGATTTTTATGGTCTTTTAATGAACTCAATAAAAATGGTAACAACACAGCAATTTTAAGAAAATAACAGATCCAAGTATTTTTTTTTATCGCTATGAGTGCAATCCCTGTTCCACCCACATGTGGTATTTATGTGGTCCAAATGATTATCTTTTGGACCTGGAATGCTTTAAATTAGGATTTATTTGAAAAATTATGTTTTATTTATTTTTTTAAGAGAAATGAAAAGGAAAATAAAAGGCTCTTTTCAAATGTATTTACATGATCGAGCCAATATGGCTCTTTTCAGAAAGAGAGGACATTCCATGAAGTATAAGTGCTGGCCTTGCCTTGAGGCATTTAGAACTCTCTAACATCTCCAGAGTGATGGGGGAGGGGAAGAGGGAGGAGAGGGGAAAGGGGAGGGGAGGGTCTGTAGAATTAAAGGAGAATGACATCCAAGTACTTTGTAAAGTATTCAAAAATGGGTTAGAGAATCCCAGTTCCTTAGCAGTGAGTGATTTAGTCCAAAGGTATGCAGTCTGTCAGGGGGAAGTTTCAGAACCCGGTGGATAAACCCCTAGTCAGGATAATGCTCCAGTCAGGACCCACCTGATAGCCTCCTTAGCCTCCCATGTCTAACTGATGACACAGGCCCTCACCATCTTGACCCTAATCTTCCCGTGTGGCTCTGGAGGTGTACTCTCACCTCCAAGCCACCGCTCAACCCAGCTAGGCAATAGGGATCTCCTGCCCACCTCCCAGCATTGTTGTGAAGGAGGGAGACGTTGACTCTCTCCCATTAAGCTGTAAAGTGCAGATGGGGGCATAGACAGTTTCCTATCTTTGTTCTCCCTCCCGGCACCTTTTGTAAGTGTGTCCAAGTCTTACCTATACAGAAGTGTAGAGCAATTGTCCTCTCTAATGAGCCCTCTCCTCTGATAACCGGGTACTACTTGTCTAGGTTTCCTGTGCTCCCTCCTTCCCTTTATCCCTTCATCCCTTCTTTCTACCCCCCTGGTTGTTTTAAGCTGCACGGATCTGATGTGTCCTTTAAGGCGAGTATGTGTGCAGTTGGTTGTTCCCTCACTGTCCTTGCTGGTAGAGGAGGGCCAGCCTTTGTAACTGGGTTCCAGCCTGCTCTCCTCAATACTTACAGCACCTCACCCCCATTGTGTTCCTGCAGGACTTTCTGGTTCAGCCTGTTCTCGGTGGCTAATTACACTCATACTGCAGACCTGCTAAAGGATAAAGAAAAGGAATCTGATTTTGGCTTATAGTTTCTAGTTCAGGATTGAGGAGCAGCATCTGACAGGGGCCTTACTTCCAGGTTCCAAGGTGTCATATGACCCAACATAGTCAGGGATGGGGAAGTACCCCTTCTCATTAGAAATCAATTAATACTCAGTGAGTAGGACTCTACCTTGATGACTTATCTACTCACTACCCCCACCCAAATCCCTACTTCTATATATCAGTAGAATGAAGTTTTCCCCTTCTCGTTATCTCATAGTAGGGACTCAACCCCAGCACGAGAAGATGCAGACCATAATCAAGCCCTAGCTCTTTCCCAGCACGTGATTTACAGCCTTCCTTGGGATCTAGTACTTCGCTTCCTACATAGATTCGTCCTTCCCATTTTCCACAGTCTTCCCTCCACTGCTGGTTTCTTGGAGGGCCAGCTCCATTTGTAACACTGCTGCATCAAGAACTGACCTCCTGACTTCCTGTCCAGTTTAATCTTTGCTCGACTTGACTCAACAGCTCTAGCCAAGCCCAGAGTTGAGGTAGAGACATAGAGGCATGAATACATATCTCTTGCTGGAGAGAACTTTGCAGTTGACGAACCAGTACCCTCAAGCGTCATGGCTCGCCCCTGCCTGGATCTCACCTACTTTCTGTGTATGCTGAAGCTGTGTATGCACTATGTATAGGTATGTGTATATGTTTTTATATGTGTGGGGAGGTGCATATGTGTGCACATGTGTGGAGGCTACAGATCAACCTCAGGCATCTACATTTTGGCTACCTTGTTGTCTGAGACAGGGTTCTTCTCTGGAACTCAAAACTCAATTGGTTTAGCTAGAGAGGCTAGCCAGTGAGTCCCAAGTGTTGGGGTAACCATGGTGAGTAACCTTACCAGCCTTTTCTTATAGATTATGGGGATCAAACACAGGTCCTGATGCTTGCACACACAACAAATGCTTTACACAGAGCCATCCCTGGAGTCCCAAATTTCCCCCTGTCTAATCTCACCGGTTCTCACTTGTTCTGTAGGGCTTGGATTTATTCTGTCTATGGCTCCTTCCCACTGAGAATATAAGAAAAATAAATTTCTGTGTCATTTTAGTCTTTGTAATGGAAAGTTCTGTTTTATATTGAATCCAGTGAATTATAATGATATTTTTGTGCGTCTGACTTTCACTAGATGGTGGACCTTATAAAATGATGGTGAAATACAGCAATCTAGTGCACATGATAATATTCACTAGTAGCAGAATAATATTCTGCTACTAGAGGACAGTGTGATGTATCATTTTTGTTCTAAGATGGGGGCCAGAGTAAGGAAGACAGGAAGGAGAGAATAAAATGGAGGAGTGAGAAGAAAGAAAGTGAAAGTCAGTGTTTCTTATTACATGAATGAGTTACTAAATGAGCAAACACAAAGCAAACAATGGATGAATGCATGAATGAGTTGCCAACAAGATCTGGACACAGTAGACACATAAACTTCTACTGAGGAGTCACACAGGGAGGCTCAGCAGTTGCAGGACACCTTGCTCAGAGGTCTGGACTCTTCCTGTTTCATAACTGCTCTTGTGTCTGCTGTCTTAAGATCTAGAGGACTTTTAGGAGTGTCCTGTGACCTTGGCTTCTGTCTTCAATGATGCCAATGTTAGTTGAGCTCATATCGTTGAAAGCTTTGCTGTTTGTATATGTTAGGACAGAAAGCATGGCATGGCTCAATCTGAGCAGGTGTGCACAAAGCCTTAGCTTCTGTATTGTGTGCATTGCAAGAGAGTTGGGGAGTCAATGGCTTTAGAAGCAGGTTGAAGAATCTGTGGAGGTCCCAGAGGAGAGAGCACTGTTTTCCTCAACGCTGATGTCTGTGCATAGCACATGTTCTCAAGAGAGAGCATATACTAGCTTCTTGAGGACCTTTTAGAAGACACATCACAGGACGCCATCCCAGAGCCTTTTATTTCAAGACTTCAAGAATGCAACCCAGTGCTCCACATTCTTAGATTCCCAGATGGAGTTGATGACGTTTGTCTGGGAAGCATAGTGCACAAAAGGCTTTAAAAAGCTCTGCCAGCTTCCGTTCAAGCATGCTGAGTTGTGGGGTGAGCACCCTTCTGTCCACGGTGCCCACTTGTCATCACTATGCCAGGGCCTTATTTTTAGGATATGAAAACCGTCAAGCTTACTTTAGTGAAGTGCTTTTGCTGCCACTGCCTTTGCTCTGGCTCTCTGGACTGAGAAAACCAAAAGTAAATTTCTTTTATTGGGATAATGTGTTGTAAATGTGAGTTCTGTATCCCATTTGGAAAACATGTAGAGCCCCCACTTTGAACTTACGTTCTCAGCCTGTACCATTTGATATTTTCTCCACAAATTGGATATACCTGCCCCAGATGTTGGTTTTGTGGCAATAATGCTTTTTTATATTAAAAACAATTCTGAAATGAAAATGTGACTTAGTCTTATTGTAATCTCTCCTCTGCCTTTCTGCATGGATCATTTGTTTGTGAACTGGTTATTTCAGGAAGGGCTCAAAGGTAATTTCATGGTTTATAGCATTTGTATTGGCGCCTTTAATGAGCAAAACATATTTTCTAATACATGAACCAAAGAGTTCATATATGTATGTGTACATACATATATAGATACACATAATTTTCATTTCCTAATATTGCATGTATATCAAGTTCAAAACATTGAGAACAACCATGTAAAAACATTATACTTCCATACACTGGGGAAATACAGAAGTTGTATAATACAAAAGTAAAATAAAATAAAATAAAAATCAACATTTGCAGGCTTATGAGATGGTTTTATTTTTAATGAATCCAAATGATAGCAGGAGCTGCTGTTGTGTTTGTGCCTCATGCAGCAATTCATACCAAGGAACACAGTAACATATGGCTTTGTTATTATTGAGTTTAGGGATTTATGTACCTAAAGGAGTTTTGAGAGCCCTGGCTCTCACTCAGCTTGCCATACACAGCAACTCAATCGGATGAGCTGGAGTGGCGAGTTCCTCCTTCTCAGATTAAGCTCTGACCAATATACTTTTCTCAGGTCGTGTTTATGAAACTCCACAGCTTTCTTGTATATCAGTTAATGACCCTCCTCCTCATTGTGTTGGCAGAAGGCCAGATTAGTAAAAAAAAAAAAAAAAAAAAAAAAAAAAAAAAAAAAAAAAAATTCTTTTTGCCTCAACAAAGCTAAGTTCTGGATTGTGTGGAGAAGCACCAGCTCCCCTCTCCAGCTCTGCAGTGCAGTGGCCTCCAGCCCCTGGGGTCACTTGATGTCCTGGAGGTTCGTTGACACCCACATACTCCCTATCACAAGACGGCCCCCTTCAGGTCCTGGTCGTGTTTGTTTTAGAGCTCCTGCATGGAGCATGCAGCTGTGTAAACCCAGGAATGGTTTCTACCCAGCTTTGATCTTCTCATGAATCAACAGTTGCCCTCGGTCCCTGAACCCTGCTTCATGGCCCCCATCTTTCTTGGATTTTTCCATTTTCTGCTAATTATGACTTCGCCTAGGGAGCCTGCCAGCAGCAGCCCCCATGACTCTGGGTAGATAATTTGGAAAAAATGTTGTAAGTCTGTCAGTGCAGAACCATATTAAGGAGTAATTTCCATCCAAGGCCCCCCAAAATATGTCCTTTAGTTTCCTCTTTAGAGATAGTACGACAATTTCAAATAGACTGCTGGGGTTTGATCAACATATACACATTATAGACAGAATACATGGGGTTTTCTTTTGTTTTTGTTTTTGAGGTTTTTTGTTTGTTTGTTTGTTTTGTTTTTTTTCGAGACAGGGTTTCTCTGTGTCGCCTTGACTATCCTGGAACTCACTCTGTAGACCAGGCTGGCCTCGAACTCAGAAATCCACCTGCCTCTGCCTCCCAAGTGCTGGGATTAAAGGTGTGTGCCACCACTGCCCGGCTGTTTTTGTTTTTAAGCCAGTGCAAATGTGTCCTTTTTCATAACCCCTAAGAGGCTCAATTCTTCTACCAAGTGTAGCTCATTCCACCGTGGACACCGTCTGTTGGACTGACTCAGGGCAGCTTGTTTTTCCGTCAATAGGCAGATAAGTCTGTAGAGAACTGTGCAGCAAGGCTACAAATACCACAATGCTTATTCTTATAGCCTAGACGGAAGTTAAATCCAGGGCTTAGAAAAGGCCAGAAATCATACAAAGGAGCTCTAGAGAGTTCCAGGGAAAGTGGCATCTTCCTGGGCTGGTAATGAGTGGCCTATAATGCCTCCAGGAACTAGAGTTAGATCTGAGAAGAAGAGGTGTCTCTCCAGAAGGGGTGATGTGGAACCCTGCATTCCCCAGTGCCGATGGGACCTCAGAAGTCCAGGCTCAGGCAGATCTGGGTTGGCTTTCTGGCTCAGCCCCTTACTGTTTGCATGATTTTGGACAGTTTGTTCCAACTTTCGGAGCCTTGGCTTGCTCACCTAGAAATGTGGAATTAATACTGATTCCTGCCTCAGGGTCTGTAAGGGCCAAGTGAGAAAACACATGTGAATTGCTTAACACGATCCTCGGGACATGTAAGTGGTCAGGAATGTTAACTTCTGTCATTGCCACATTGTGACTTTGGGTGCTTCCCCCCACTCCTTTTTTTTTGCTTTTGGCACCTGTGTGTGTGTGTGTGTGTGTGTGTGTGTGTGTGTGTGCACGAATGTGTATGCATGTTTAGGTTGTATGTGTGCATGCATGTGCACGTAGGGGATGCATCTGTGCATGCGCATGGGCAGGGCTCTTGAGCCTTTACTCTCCACGTTAGTCTTAGAGATCAGGTCTCTCTTACAGAGCCCCAATCCCGTCATCTCAGCACTCAAACTCCTCCTGTGTGCACCCACCCTCCAGAGCTGGGGCTACAAGGATTCACCCCCTGACTCACCTCCCCAGCCCTCCCTTCCTTCCTTTTTACACCATAAAAGATAAACTGCGTTTCTGCCGGTGCTCTGGTTCAGTGAGAACCTAAGAGCACTTGACAGGACTCTGACTTGTCCACATCTGGGGATATCTTACCTAGGTTGGAAGATCCCAACCTCTTGAGTGACTCTTGGGAAGGCCCTTGGAGAGGGAACATTGAACCACAAGGCTGAGTCTGTGAGTGTTACTTAGTGTCCACCCCAAAGGTTGTGCCTTGTCTGTAGCTTTGCATCCCGGGGGTAAGCTCTCAGGGTGTGACCGCATCTAACCCTTATGACCTGTAGCACACAGACCTACCATACTGTTGATGTTTAGGGGACCCTGTTTATCTAGATGTATCAATAAAATAGCCAAGAAGAATGAGCAGTTGGACCTTAAAATACAAACTGATGCCCCAAGTCAGTTTGTGATATCCCCTTAGTTTAATTTGCATCTCCTATTTGCTCTCACACTGGCTATTGGGTTGGAGATACAGGGCCTTGGACAAAGACGTGGGCCAAGTTGGTTCTGCTGTTGTACCTTGAGATAGGGAAGGAGGGCAGGAACCGTCTTACCAGTGTGTCAATGCCTGGGGAGCTGGGCCACACCCAACAGCCCCCCTGTAAGGAAAATGTCTAGCACTATAGATTTCTATGGGACCTATAGAGGAATTACTTAAAATGGGACTGAAGAAAAAGTAGCAGAAGATTTACTGTTCTCTCACAATAATCATTCTATCTATCTATCTATCTATCTATCTATCTATCTATCTATCTATCTATCATCATCTACCTATATATTTTCCTACTTTTCTTTCTCTTTCTTTCTTTCTCTCTTTCTACCTATCTACCTACCTGTCTATCTACCCATCCATCCATCTATCTACTTACCTACCCACCCATCTATACATACACCTACCTACCCACCCACCCACCCATCTACCTACCTATCTATCTATCTATCTATCTATCTATCTATCTATCTATCTATCTATCTATCAATCTATCTATCTATCATCATCTACCTATATATTTTCCTACTTTTCTTTCTCTTTCTTTCTCTCTTTCTTTCTTTCTTTCTTTCTTTCTTTCTTTCTTTCTTTCTTTCTCTCTTTCTACCTGTCTACCTACCTGTCTATCTACCCATCCATCCATCTATCTACTTACCTACCCACCCACCCATACATACACCTACCTACCTACCTACCTACCTACCTACCTACCTATCCTACACATGAATGTTTACTCACACATGTAGATGTGCACCATATGCATGTCCAGTGCCTATGAAGATCAGAAAAGGATGTTGGATCTCTTGGAACTAGGGTTACAGATAGTTGTGAGCTATAATTTGTGTGCTGAGAATTGAACTCAAGTCCTCTGGAAGAGCAACAGTTGCTTTTAAACACTGGGCCATGTCTGCAGCCTTTCTCACAGTGATCCTAAAGCACGATCCACTTTCCCCTTTTAAACGTAGATTTATCATCTTCAAAGTATCTACATTTAGATATAATTTACCAGATAGTAGCCCCCACGCTCCCTCTCTCTACTCCCTACCCTTTGCTTCTGACATGTCTAAGTAGTTCGTCACACAGTGGCATTACTAATGGCCTGACTTTTTTTTTTTTTTCAGGAAATGATTCATTACTTTATCATTTCAATTCAGTAACCAGTTTCAGCTATGCAATAAATTTAAATCCTTTACTATCAAGATAACATTTTTTCCTCCCGTCACCGAAATACAACGATTGAAAACCATCTCTGGAAGCTGGCCCCGTGGAGACGATGCTTATAGATCTGTCTTTCATTCTAGCACACACCTTGTCCATTACCACTGCCAAGCTCATAGACTCTCCCCCCTCGTCAGTGTACTCAGGCACATAACACAGGCACATAGCCTCATGGTAGAAGTTGTCCACAAGTTTACGTATTCCCCACCGATGTACCCCTGGATGTGTCCCTTGTTTTGCAGTCATAATCAGTGTCCCTATGGGCAGCCTTCTGGTTTTAGGTCAGGCCTGTGTCCTCACTGACTGAAGGGTCAGTGGGAATGGCATCAACAGATCGTTTTTTTTTAGAAGTAGGATCAAAGGATTTCTATGAATATCCCCAAGTCTGTTTGTACTGAGGCGGAACTAGTGTATATGTCCACCAACACTGGAAAAGCCCCATTTTCTTAACTTCCATTGTCCTTGCTCACTCTCCACCCTCCCTTTTGTTTCTATCCCCCTCCCTCCCCTTTTCTTCCCTGTCTTATTAAGCATACAGATAACTTAGCAGCATTGGGCAGTGAGGCCTAGCTGCCTGCCCCACCTAGAATCTGAACTCCCATCTCTTACCTCCGTGGTTTCTCAGCTCCTCTTGACCTCCAGGCTGATCTCTGTTAACACAGAGTTGGTAGTCTGTTTCTTACCATCTGTTCATTCTCTGGTCCTTTGCTTCTCTCATCTGTGGAGGCAAGGTTATCTTCTGGCGAGGAGGACCCTTTAGCTGTGACAGTGAGTGAGCCTAGATGACCAGGGAGACACTTAATAGAATAAGAGAAGGGAACTGGCATCCTCTAGCCTCCATTCCCAACAGCCAGGAGGAACAAAGCCACCAGCCTCCAGGTGAGTTTGTGTGCTGGGAGCATTTGGAAGGGAAAGACACATTCAAGAAAGATCTCCGTGCAGTGTGGGGAAAGAAAGCAGTCTTCTCACAATGTAGGGATATTTTTATTATTTCCTACCAAGTTCTAAAAGTAGAAACATCATGATAAATTCCAATTCCCCGAACCAATTCAAAGTCACCAGCCCATCCAGGTTCTAACCAAGTGTGTCTACACTATATTCTTGGATCTCAAAATAGGCGCTACTATATATATTTTTTTTTTATCTTTTTTCTCTTCTTTAAAATTTTTTTTTCTTAAGGATGGGAAGCCCTATCTCAATTTCAGTAATGATCCAAGGACAGGATAATGGTACCCACCCACCACTTGGGTGTCCATGGAGCACCATGGGTACCACACAGCCCACATTAAACAATCCACCCTTGAGGGTTGATGGTTCAAGTTAATTTGAAATGAGAAATTGCCAGTGACCTAAAACCCCTCATTATTAACCTTGTGGCACAACATTGCCGTAACCAGTAGCCAATTCTCTCTTTTTCTTTTTCCTTTTTTTCTATGGTTGGAAGAAAGGCTCATTGATAGAAGTTGGCTCAAGCCTTTTTGTTTAAGTTAAGTGGTCAGACCACCAAGAAGAATTGCTTTCCATTGATTGGGAACAGGTCCAGTACAGATGTCCCTCACGTGGGCCTTCCTCGGTGGCCTACGCATCCACAATTGGTTCGAGCTGTGTTTATATATAGACTGTAAAAGCGAGTCTGTGTGTTAGCATTTAACTCTTCAAAGGTGATTATCTTCCAGTAATTCATATTTGTGTTGCTTGACTGCATGTATTGTTAATAAAAAAAAGTTTAGCTTTTCTTCTTTCTTCCAAAAATAGGGTTAAGTGACAAAAAGAAAGCTTGAAATAGGAAGGCTCTGGGGACACGTGTTGTGGGTAATAATACCCATGCTCCCCCGCCCTGGGCATTTTATACTAGAAGATTCTGGCCGGGGGGAATATAGTTCTCTCCAGAAGGGGTTTCATGTGTTGTCGTGTCGACTAGTCAGGAGGTTAGAGCTCTCATGAAGATCTGCTTTCCCACGTGCCAGTAACTATTTCAGAACTCTGTCTGTGGCATCCACAGAGGTCCCCTGAGTTACACAAGAGTTCGGTTTGGCACCCTTCCCAAAGACAGCTCCCTATATGGCTTCAGCTATTTGCTCTGTTTATTATGTTATTCCAGTGTGTTGGGCTTCCTTCAATCTGTGGCCAGAAGGGGACATTCTTAGATCAAAGTGTTGAGAAATTGTCTTTCCACAGTTCTCAGTAAGCCTTGTTTCTTCCCACATGTCACCTACTCCTACCCACAATTCCCCCTACACTCCTGCCCACAATTCCCACCACACTCCTGCCCACAATTCCCACCACAGTCCTACCCACAATTCCCACCCTATTTCTTCCCATCAGTACCCCTTCCCACAATCTTGCATGTTTTCTCTTTCCCACAATTCTCAGGGAGCCCCACTTGGGTGGTATGTTTGCAAATAGCCCATGTTCCTTTTTATTGTGAGCTTCCAGGTTTTTGTCTTCCAGGTTTTGTCTTTGGTTATCCCTTGGTGAGTTTCTTCAGTATTCTCTGGGACAGTTGTCCTTCATATCTTTGTCAGAGGATAGTTAGAATTCACCAATAACTCTGATTTCCAGTTGCTGCACCCTGCTTTTTTTTTTTTTTCTGTTGGCATTTGTTAAGGATACTGGACAAAGTAGAGCTTGCCAGGAGTTTTATCAGAGTGTTATAAAAGACATTTTGCATATGATGCAAGGACAAAGCATTGTTTATCTGCTGCTCCTTTATTGATGGCACAATTCTTGTTTTTTTCAGTGAACACTTGTGGAGCAAATACACAGCATAATCAAATAGCAGGATTCATGGCTCCTATATCTAGGTCCTAATGCTAGGAACTCAGGAATGTTACATTGCAAAAGAGAGTTTGCAGATGTGGTCAAGTTAAGGATTTGGAGGCAGGGGGATGATACAGACAATCTGTGCGGTCTCTAAGTGCAGCTATAAACTTTCTAGTTAGAGGGGAACATAGCAAAGTGTGCCTATGGAAGGAAGGCCGTGTGAGGGTAGTGGCACTAGGAGGGGTGGCAATGCAGCCACAAAGCAAGATGTCAGTGGCTTCTAGAAGCTGCAAGAAGCTAGGGATGCATTTCCTTCTAGAGCAACAGGAAAGAACCAGATCTACCAATGTGTTGAGTTTAGTCCAGTGACATTAATTCTGGATTTCTGATTTCCAGAACCAGGAGTCAGAATTGTGATGTGTTAGGCCCCATAAGTCTGGCAGTTACAGCAGTCATTACAAACCACTAAACATACTAATAATAAGATTCAGTGTTCAGAGGGAGCCTTAGGCTTAGATGTTGCCTACATTCCTTTTCATGGAAAAAAAATTGCTGATTGTTTCCTTTCTTGCTTTTTTTTTTTCCTTTTAACTGAAATGGTTACATGAATGCTATATTGTTGGAAAAACAAAACAAAACAAAACAAAAACAAAAGGAACTCACCATTAGCCAGATTTTGTTACTAGTCCTGTAGTTGTACTGTGAAACTTTAGGAATGAGAACTAGTCCTCCATGTGACATCTTGAGTTACAGTAGCTGATGGAAGAATGATGTTCCATGTTGTTTGCATTAGCAAGTACTTGACTCTGACTCCCACCTGCCCAGCCAGGCCTTGATTCTTTTCTTGTTACAAAAGCTCTGAAAGCAGGCAGCTCAGGCTATGAGCAAAGGTTCTCAGATGCCACTGTAGTTCTCCTTCAGAGCCTTAGCTTGTGGTTGCTATACCTCCAGGTAGATTTCTCAGGCAGGCAAGATGGGAAAGAGAGAGGTGAGAATTCCTCCAGCATTGTCAAAGCCAGGGTTTTACCACATGACCTCCCATAGCTGCAAGGGAGTCTGGAAAGGCTGATGTTTAGCGCTGTCAAAGCCAGACTTCTACCATATGACCTCCCATAGCTGCAAGGGAGTCTAGGAAGGCTGATGCTTATACTAGGTATGCAGTTAACTAGAGTTAAACTGGAACATTATTAGTCAAGAAGAAGGAGTGGATGATAAAAGGTGGGTCACTAGCAGTATTTGTTTAAGGTCTCAAACTGTAACTGTGGAAGTAGGTGGGTGCCCTGGGTTGAATTCTGTCTTTAGTACTTGGAATATGACAGCATTTCAACCATTCTTTACCTGAGTTTTCTCTCCTGTGAAATGAGGGTAACCACTGGACCAATGTCAAGACTGCTGAGATGATTAGATTAGGCCATAGTCATGAAGAGGTAGAATGGAGTCTGGCCTCCAATTAGTATTCCATTTCTTGTGACCACAAGGTTCCTTTCAGCTTCTTTATGTGTGCTTCCTCCATCACCATTGTCCACTCCACCATCATCACCACTATCCCCAACAAAGATGCTAAACTCATAATTTTCGGCAAAACATGTCCAAAAGCATTACAGCAACTTCTGTAAGAATATTCACTTAATATGTCTCCTTCCGCCTATCACCTGGCTTCAGGTATAAAGAGTGCACAGAAACTTGACCTTCACAGTCTGTCTTTTCTCCTGAGAGCTTCCCTCCCATGCCTCATCCCTCGATGCCTGACACACACTTAGTGTGTGCTTGCACACACTCAGGCTGGTGCTGTTTGTTGATGGAATGAATTAATATTTTACAGAATAACAACTGCACTGCTGACTATATTCCTTGCGGAGCCAATTTGTTTCATCTCTTCGAGCAAGGCCAGTTCCAAAGGACTTCTTGATGGAGCTGATAGGTGAACCCAGGTGTTCAGTACTACTAGTCGTTGACATGGAACTGTATCCCCCAGTTAAGTTCCAACCCAGCATGTGCAGGCTGAATGTCCCATGCTGGCCTCAGTGGAAATGATAGGCATTATAATATCAAATGTGATATCTCTCAAGAGATTGGGGATTTACACACTCATACCTTGTTGTCACAACTTGGCTTCCACTAGTCAGGGGAGGATTCATAAAGCAGTTTTCTTAAGCTCTGTGTGTATGTGTGTGTGTGTGTGTGTGTGTGTATGTGTGTATGTGTATTGGGTGCACTCTTTACACCTGAAGCCAGGTCATAAGCAGAAGGAAACATATATATATATATATATATATATATATATATATATATATATATATCATACTTATAATTTCAGCCTAAGGGAGACTGAGGCAGAAGAATCAGGAGTTGAAGGATATCCTTTGTTATACAGAGAATTGGGAGCCAATGTGAGCTATAGGAGACCTCATCTCTTATTAAACGTGAAACAAAAGCACCACAGGAAAATCTCAGTACCCTTGTGTGTCCTTAAGCAGTTCCACTCTTTCCCAGTGCTTTAGCCTCTCAGAGAGCCTAGCTTAATGTCCGGAGAGCAGTGAACCCCCACTGAGAGAAGCCAGCACCTTTGCTGATACAGTAGACAATAGCCAGGCTCTCTGGAAACCATAGCTAAATGGACACTGAGGGAAAGCATGAGCCAGTGCTCTGTGTGGTCTCAGGGAAGTTTTCAGAGACCAGCTCTGAAAGTTGGACTTAATTTATGAATTGCCACTAGGCTTCCAGGAGACATGGGGAACAGATAGGAGACTTGGGAAAAATTCCAGGAACCTTGAGCATTCAGTGCAGAGGAGAGGATGAAATCTGAACAGTCTATGGGCGTGTGGTATGTGTCGGTAGCAAAGCATGGTTGGGCTGGCTGATTTGTTGCTGACTGAGTTTTGTTCTCTGTACATTTTATGCTAACGTATTTCTCCCCCTTGTCACACAAGGCCCAATGTGTATAAACATATTCCTCCCTTCATCTGCTAAGCAGTGAGTACTTAGATGGTGGAATTTCTAGCTGCAGGGATGACAGAAGGTTTGTGGAAAGGTACTCAGCTGTCACCTCCTTCCCTGTAAGCAGTACTGAGCAGACCCTAGACTCCTCCTCTATAGTCCTAGAGGGTTTCTGTTTTCTAGCTTTTTCCTTTCCTGGGGGTTAACTCTTTTGTGGCCAGCAATGCCAAAAGAGTCAGCAAAGTCAGCTGTGCACACATGTGTGAAGAGACTCAGATGAAGAACACAGAGCCTGCTCCTTTCTAGTGCTGATGTCTGCAGGATGCTCAGAAGTGGTGAGAGGATCCAGATGGATTCCAGAGGCATTGTTCAGTTAGTAAAGTGCTTGCCTTGCAAGTATGAGTACCACAGGTTAGTGCCCAGAAGCCATGTTTAAAAAGCAGAGCATGGTGGGTACTTGTAATCCCAGCACTAGGAAGGAGGAGACAGGCGGATTCCAGAGGCTTGCTGCTCAAGTTCAAGTGATGGAGGACTTAAACTTTAAATAAATAAATAAATAAATAAATAAATAATTGATTGGATGGTTCCTGAAAAATCCAGACACAGAAGTTTATTTTCTGGCTTCATGCACACCCACATACATCTGCATAGCTCCAACCACACGTGTTCCCATACCTACCCCTACACAAATGAGAATATAAAGGCAGGGCAAGGACGCCAAGCCAAAGGAGGCTCTGGCTCCCGCTATAGTGCCTTGGCCTCTTTATTTTATTCTCGTCCTTTCAGAATTCCGTGCATGAATACAATGTAGTTTCATCATATTTACCTTTCTCTTCCCCTGACTTTTCTCTTGGTCTCAGCACTCTCCCCTCAGATTCATGTCCGCATCCATCATCTGCCTGCCTGTCTGTCTGTCTATCTATCTATCTATCTATCTATCTATCTATCTATCTATCTATCTAATCTATTCTATCTATCTATCTATCTATCTATCTATCTAATCTATTCTATCTATCTATCTATCTATTCTATCTATCTATCTATTCTATCTATCTATCTATCTATCTATCTAATCTATTCTACCTATCTATCTATCTATCTATCTATCTATCTATCTATCTATCTATCTA
>JADRCD010213056.1:0-14555 GCA_019843815.1 Montemys delectorum
CCATCTATGGTAATTGAGAATTTTGCTGGATATAGTAGCCTGAGCTGGCATTTGTGTTCTTGTAGGATCTGTATGACATCTGCCCAGGATCTTCTAGCTTTCATAGTCTCTGGTGAGAAGTCTGGTGTAACTGTGATAGGCTTGCCTTTATATGTTACTTGACCTTTTTCCCTTACTGCTTTTAAAATTCTTTGTTCAGTGCATTTGGTATTTTTATTATTATGTGTCTGGAGGAATTTCTTTTCTGGTCCAGTCTATTTGGGGTTCTGTAGGCTTCTTGTATGTTCATGGGTACCTCTTTCTTTAGGTTAGGGAAGTTTTCTTCTATAATTTTGTTGATGGCATTTACTGGCCCTTTAAGTTGAGAATCTTCACTCTCTTCTATACCTATTATCCTTAGGTTTGGTCTTCTCATTGTGTACTGGATTTCCTGGATGTTTTGGGTTAGGAGCTTTTGCTTTTTGCATTTTCTTTGACTGTTGTGTTAATGTTTTCTATGGTGTCTTCTGCCCCTGAGATTCTCTCTTCTATCTCTTGTATTCTGTTGGTGATGTTTGCATCTATGATTCCTGATTTCTTTCCTAGGTTTTGTATGGCCAGGGTTGTCTCTCTTTCTGTTTTCTTTATCGTTTCTATTTCCATTTTTAGATTCTGGATGGTTTGGCTCATTTCCTTCACCTGTTTGATTGTGTTTTCCTGAAGATCTTTAAGGGATTTTTGTGTTTCCTTTTGAAGGGCTTCTAGCTGTTTACCTGTGTTCTCTTGAATTTCTTTGAGGGTGCTATTTATGTCTTTCTTAAAGTCCTGTATCATCACCATGAGAAGTGATTTTATATCTGACTCTTGCTTTTCCTGTGTAATGGTGTGTCCAGGACTTGCTATGGTGGGAGAATTAGATTCTGATGATGCCAAGTGACCTTGGTTTGTGTTGTTTATTTTCTTATGCTTCCCCCCCCTCCCCCGCCATCTGGATATCACTAGTGCTACCTGCCTTTACTAAATCTGACTGGAGCGTGTCCTTCCTGTGATCCTGGTTGTGTCAGAACTCCTCAGAGTCAAGCTGTGTCTGTGATCCTGTGATTCTGGGATCCTGTGATCCTGGGCTTCTTAGGTCACCTGGGAGTGGAGCTTCCTCTGGGTGTTGTGGGACTGGCTGCAGAGCTTGTGCCCAAGGTCTGCTCTGGACACCAGCCCAGACAGACCAGAAGGAACCTAAGACACTGGGCTGGTGGAATTCCTGTGTCTCTTCATATATCTTAAATATCAAAAAATTAAACAAGAAAGGAATATACATTTTTCTTTTGTGAGAAAAGAAGTATTTCTTTTTTTACTAATAGATCAGGAAGGAAAGAAGAAAATTTCACAAAATCATATAAATGTGATTTCATAATAGAATGAGTCATGTCTTCCATGGACAAAGGGTCCATAAGACACACATGTAGGAAGCATCTTCAGAAATAACAGTGATATTTGCATTCCTTTATAAAGTTTTCACATTATTATATTTGACTCCATTTATGCTTTGAAATAAATAATATCTGAGGATGATATCTAAAGGAGGAAATAATATTTAAAGGAGATGAACTAACTTAATCATAATTACTCAGTAAAGGGGCTGGAGAGATGGTTCAGTGTTAAGAGCACTTAGTACTCTGGTAGAAAACCCAGGTTTAGTTTCCCAAAACCCACATTCCAGCTCATGTCTTTCCAGTTCTGGGGGATCCAATGTTCAGTGAAAATGCTTGGATATAAAAAGGAAGAAAATGTAGATAAGAGTATAGATCAGTGGAACTATATAGCATGGCTAGAAAATGGAATGTATATTAGAAGGAGAAGAAATGATGGGTGGAGCTAGAAAATTCACTATAGCCATCCATCCATGAACTGTTTACATAATAAATATAGACACAGTGTGCGTGTGTGCACTGAGCCATTTTTGACTGTTAACTGAGAGGGGCAACATGAGGAACAACAACAAAAAAAAAACAATGATGGAGGAAGCAAGATGGAGGTCAACCAGAAGAAGGGCAAGCAAAGAAATCAACTGGGCAGATGCAATGATTTGTCAACATGTGGAGGAGGACTTGGATTAGAGGGACAATGGATTGGAGTGATCACTCAGAGGCACTTTGGACAAAAATATTCCTTCCAGGCTGCACTACAGGTGTTGTCACTATCTCCTCTCCATTCTACAGTACTTTGTTTATATCAAATGCATTTGGTGTATTTGAGTATGTCAGCTTCTACATGGAGGGCTGGGAATTCTTTTCATAAACCCATTTCCACATAATATCTGGAACTGATATTTTTAAAACCATCTCTAATTTGTTATAATTACTTTCTTATATATTCTAAACATTAAAATATTGCTGCTGAAGTATAATGCTTACTTTTGAATATTAAGATGGTTGGGCTACCGTAAAAAAAAATTAACTGAACATTAAACTTGTTGTGAGGATTATTTTATACGGCTAATGTTTATGGGCAGATAATATTACATAAGAGAGATTATTAGTTCAACAGATAAAATGAGTTTCAATCAATTAGCTGAAAGGCATCAAGTATAAAGGCAATCAGTATAAAGGCATCAAGAACAGAATAATGGTATATCTGAGGGAAAAGGAATTCTGCCTCAAGAATGAAGCATCAGCTTCTAACCAAGACTTTGTGTCCTGTAGATTTCATAGTTGTCAGCTATGAGCTAACTTCCTGAGAAGAATATGTTTTATCTTTCTATATAAATATGTGGGCTTATTATACATTGCTTTTATTGAAGAAAAGTGGAAAATGGAATTAGTATTCAACAAATAAAGTCACTTAGAAAGACTACAGGGGAAATGGGCTAATATGCATATTAATTTCTGCTGAAAAAATCCAGCAGAGATACAGAGAAAGCAAATGAAAACATAAGGCTTAAATTCACAATAGTACCTAGTCAAAATATATGACTGAGCCATAATATAGTTTCTCTGTTCCTATCATATATATTGTAATGCAGAGATTTACACAGTAAATCATATATATAAAATCTATCTAGCTGCAGGTACTATAAATTACTATAACTGAACATAACTTACCTTCAAACTTATTCCAACCAAAACCAATAAAATTTCCCTTGTAAAGACAACCCAATGTCTTCACACATAAAGTAATTTCTTCTTATGTAAATATCATCTCAAAGTGGAGATGAAGTCTCCTGTTGGGGTTCCGAGAATTCTATCTACCATGAGACAGAGTAGATTAAAGATGGAACAATACCATAGGGTAAGAGGGCAGTTGCTTTCAGTTCTCCACAAGTTGACCTCTTGTGATATCCCTGATATTCACAGAGATATCATTGGTCCCAATAAGTGACTGAGACCTATTTATGACAGATTCACAGTCAGGTATATCTGGAATGGGATATGACTTAGGTCACTGAGTAGCTGGCAGGCTTTTGTACTGACTTCATTTTACTCAACTCGATAAAAATGCCTTCTTACATTCTAGAGGGAAAAAAAAAGTAGGAAATAGTCTACTTATAGAAGGGTATCCTCCATGACCTTTCAAGCAGAAGCTTTGTCTGGTGATAATTTTTCATGCATTAAATTGTCTGCCTTCTTCAGAAAATCATGCCATGACTTCCCATTCACAGGGAGATGGCAAAAACTGCCACCACTATGATGTTCTGCCTGAGCACCAGGGACAAAGCAACCATGGACCAATTCTTCTGAAGCTCCATTTATTCTCCAGATGATTAAAAAAAATAATCTTTTTTTTTAAGTATATGGACTTCTGAGCTCCAAAGCTCTGGTTCTTTGGGGAAAGATGCTCAATGGTGTGTGAAACATCTATCAAATAACATTGGTGAAGAAAGGAAACTTGGAAACTTAGAAGAAGGAAAATAACAAGCTTAATTCTTCTTCCTTTAAAGAGTTTCCAACTTAATTAATTAACGGAAAATTTTCACTTAGGATTAAATCTAGTACCTCATTAAGCATGCTGGCACTATATTCCCACCCACCCATATAACAAATTTAAATTCATCTGCTGTTCTGCATCAGACTCATCTTGGTCAATACATTCTAACAGAGCCATAAATACAGATGTCAGAATGTAGAAGTTCAAAAAAATGTCTAAGAAGACAGTGGAGCAGGTAGGAGTGGCTTACTGGATTAACATTTGTTGGAGAAATAGTGATGTTAAGAAAGATACAAGTCCAACGAAAAGATGTATATGGGTGTTTGAAATGTTTAAAACCCATTAAGATTCTACAGGCTTCTACAGGCTTGAGCTTAATGGTAGTTTGGGGAGCTGGGTTTTCTAAAAGCGGTCAGCCGGGCGGTGATAGCGCACACCTTTAATCCCAGTACTTGGGAGGCAGAGGCAGGAGGATTTCTGAGTTCGGCCAGCCTGATCTACAGAGTGAGTTCCAGGACAGCCAGGGCTACACAGAGAAACCCTGCCTGGGGAAAAAAAATGACAAAGCCTTTGTCTGGTCCAAGTATAAGTGTACACAAATGATTAAGCAGGTTGTGAAAACAAAACAACTAGCAACTGCTTCCTCTTCCTGAATGTTTACAGCCAGAGAATACTCACAAGATGAAGATTTGCTGACCCCTCCCACTGTACCTGAGGTTCCTGAGGGTCCCAGGTGCAGAGGTAGTTAATCCCTCCATCAGAGTGCACACAGCCCACCTGATGCCACCTTCTCTATGTATGTGTCTGCCCTTTCTTCATTCCCTTACCACTCCTAGTCAGGTCAAGGTGCCAAGCTTTGCATGACACAGCATTATGGAGAAGTCCAGTCTAAGCTACAGAGAAAGTGGCTATATCAACAAAAATCATGTTTAAGGTCATTTTTTGGTGTGTGACATTTATCTGCTTTGTTCTTCTAAAGTCTTCTAATACCTTGAAGAAGGGTGCTATGCTCAGGGCAAACTAGAGAGACAACAGATACAAAATGAACACATAACTTTCTGATAAGTGTCCACTGATCCATTCATTGAAAAAAATGGATATATTCTTCTAGCTGGGCTGTTTTGTCTGGCCTCAATAAGAGAGGAAGTGCCTAGACTCACAGAGACTTGAAGAGCCAGGGTGCGGGGAGGCCACCCACTCAGGAGAAGGGGATAGGAGATGATAGAAGGATTTTGGGAGGGGCTGACCTGGAGGGAGACAGTGAGCTAGATGTAAAGTGAATAAGTAATAAATTTAAAAAAAAAAAGAAAGGAAAACTTAAAAAGGTAAACGTGTTAGAAACTGCCCACAAATATAATAGACTGGTCGAAATTACATAGATAGCATGCACTGAAGGAGCTGCTTTCAAAACTGCATCTAAGAATTTGAAGTTTGTTGGCTTGGAAGAAAAACTTCTTTTCTGAATATGTGGAACCCTATATGTTCAATTCCTCTTGCTTGCAATACTATCTCTGGGAATTTATTCTAATGATCAAGAGAATATGCAAGAACTTGTTTATATTACTTATAATGGGGCAAGAATCTTTTAAAAAAATGTCAGAAATAGGCAAAATTGTGTATTACATTCCCATAAGGTGGTTATTTTTAATATAATAAGTAAGAAAAGTTTCACAAAATACTTGGTGTTGCAAAATATTATAAAATATTTTATCTTTGGAGATAAACAATTTCTAATGACTTTTAAAAACTTGATACATGTATATGTAAATTACTTTAATTTTTTATTTTATTTTGAGACAAGATCTTTATGTGTCCTTCAGACTCTTCTCTAACACCCAATCCCCTGTCTTCTGCCTCCCAAGTGCTGGTACTGAAAGCATACACTATACCTAACATATGTGTATATTTTACTTACTAAAAACATTCTACCCATCTATTGTGAAAATAATTCAACATGTAACAAAAATCTTTATCGTATATATGATTAATAATTTAATACTATAAAGTTGGAAAAGAAAAACTACTTAAACACTGTTCAAAACCAACTATTCAAGGAGACAAATAATATAAGAATACAAAAGATAAATTAAAGTAGACTGAAAATATTTTAATCTGGGATTGGAGAGATATTTTGATGTGGTCCTCGGTAATGAGGACCAAATATTGGATACCCAGAACCCATTTAATGTTATACACAATCGTACATGAGATGAGAGGCAGAAACCAGAGAATCTCTAGAGGCTCACAGGCATAGTGAGCCAGCTAGTCTGGGGTATGCTATGACAAATAACAAAAGACCCTGTATTAAGGTCAAAAGTAAGGACCAACACCAGAGTTTATCCCTTGACACATGTGTATAAGATTGTATATTCTCATGTACAAACACATAAAAGATTCCTATCCAATATTAATTATATATCTAAAATATGTGTTCAGGGGACGCATAAGAGAATAAATATCAGAAGTGGTAAGAGTAGGGTGAGACATTTGAGTTTTCTCTTAATTTGCTAAAATTTCCCAATGAATACAATAAAATACCAAAACAGTTTAAATCTTCAGATAAGGGAAAAACTGAAAATTTGATTGAAACACTGAATTACAGAGAAATAACAGGGACCTGGAAGTGAGGAAGAAAGTAAATGTGGGTGTTCTCTACTTATGAGGGGAGCAACTTGACTGAGGCTGGGTTTCTGAGGAGGCCCATGGGACTAAGAGGGCAGGAATACCTCCGTGATGCCTAAGGTTAAAAGAATATCCCAGTTGTTTCCTGGATTCCAGGTGACACAAGGGATTGAGAACAGCTCCCAAAAAGATACCATGGAGCCAGTACAAAACAAGGGACAATTCTACAACAATGAAAGCTGAAAGTTTTTCTGCAGATGTAGGTTGAAAGGCTAGTGTTGTACCATGTGGTGTATATTCGAAACTTAACCAAAGCAGGATGGAACCTGTCAATCCTGGGAGCTATTACAATCATAGACACAACCAGAAATCTCAATAAAACTCATCACCTGCATCATGAAATTTTAGCTTTATATTTATTGAGTTTAATAGATGGTAGAGGTGTGGTATCAATAGTAGATGTGGTCCCACCATAATAAAACAATATACAAAAAAGTTGCATGTCACAAAACAGACTTGATTAAGTCACAGAATGTTCATGAAGCTGTATTTGGACACAGAAGTGATGTGCAAATTTGGTGCTTTGCCATAAGACCACTAAACAATGAGTTAATGTTGTTTTTTTTCCCCCAGAGGAAGAATTATACAGAGCTAAGATGGCTAAACAGGAAACAGGAAGGCCTCAGAAAGCTGTTACACTACAACTCTACCTATGGGTAGACATAAATACTCATGTACACAATGCCTCTCAGCATTAGGTGCTTACAAGAGAGAGGCATGTTGAATTTGGGTGATAAGCACTAGAAAGACAAGAACAGGAATGTGTGAGCATGTCAACTGATCACCTTCCATTCTTTGTGGAAACTCAGGATATTCTTGATTTCCACACCAGCTTCAGTTGCCATCCCCAGAACCAGCTGCAATGGGTATGAGAAATTTCTAGGGTGTTCCAAACAGATGCCAGTAATGATCGTCACCATGCTGCTGGGATCCAGGATCCCTGGTCTGGATGAGTCCAGCAGACTTTTGCAGAACTCAAGAATATTGTAGAGATCCCAGGCATCAGAGTCTGGTTTAGTCATCCTGGGCCTCACCAACCTCTTAGACACAAAGGACTGGCAGAGAATGTACTGATTCCTTCTCTTTAACTCATCCTCTAGAAAAGTGATGGCTGCCATGGCCCTGCGGTCTTCCCATTTTAGGATGTACAGTGTGTCAACCACAATCTTGGGTATGATAAGAAAAAACTTAGCACTAGTGGCTAGTTTCTGTATGACTGAAAGATGCTCACAGAGGGCCCTGGGGTCAGGGAACAGGTAAGGGGTCAACACTGACCGAGTCTGGGGACCTCGAAGAGTCTTCTCTAGCAGTGACACTTCACGTTGTAGCCAGAGCTGGACTATGTCTTTGGAAAGTCTGATTCTTGGAGTTGTTCTTGGAAGTTGCTGAGGTGCACTTTCTGACCTTTCAAGGGTACTACTCATAAAGACACCCAGCTTAGGGTCAAACCTCAACAACTGTCCTGGGAGTCTTGTTGCAAAATGACCAAAACTTCTGAAGAAACAAATACGCACAATAACTTCCTCCTGGTTGGTGAGTTGAGGCGGATCCTGCTCTAAGCTTGCAGTATCCTGAGATACTTGAGGAGGATACTGTTGGAACAGGGCAATGTCCTCAGGGAGCTGAAGGTACTTGGGAGTATTTGGCCATTGACAGCTCTGCAGCAAGTCCTGAAGATGGTGAGACAGGCAAAGGCCTGGATGCTGAAGGTCTCCCGCTGAGGGCAACAGGTTCAGCAACACACAGAGGTGGTCCCACAAGCTACGTACACTCCTCCAATGTGACAAGAGGAGGCTGTGATTGCTGCGGAGCCAGCTCAGGATCACCTTGATGGTAGGCAACAGTCCCTCTGCAGAAAGAATGTCCAGTTTCCATTGAGTGGTCTGGAGATTGTTCTGGGTGATGAAGGACCTCTGCTCCCAAGAGGAACTCAAGTGGAATTCTGTCTCAGGAAAGCTGCTCATCTCACCTTCAGTACCCAAGGAACTGCTGACAGCAGGGCTTGGATCAGTTGGAGGTGTTAGAGCATTATAACTGAAGACAGGAGCCAGAGGTGAGGCATGTTTTCCTTGGAGTTTTTGGCTCAAAGGAGTTGGCAGGCTAGAAGAAATAGTTGTTTTCAAGAGATCAAGGAGACTGTCAGAAGGTACGTATGCCTTCAGTTTGCTTCTGGAATGAGTGCCTTTAGGTTTGGATGGACCTCCACTCTTCTGAATTTCATCTGAATCCAAGGACCCACTCCCTTCTTCATCTGTTGTGTCAGAGTGGGATGTCTCACTGCTTGTGTCTGATTGTGCCTGGGAACTTAAGGATGAGTTTTCATCTTCCTCTGTCTCATCTGAGTCACAACAGGAATGAAAACTGGCCTCACTCTCTCTACAAATGCCAGACCACTTGTGGGTTTTCTGGGAGTAGCTGTTTTGGAGCCCAGGAGATAGAAAATCTTGATGTTCCTTTCCAGGCTCTTTGTCCCAGCAGCCATCTCTTAGAGCAGCCTCTTCTGAAGTCAACTTCCTCTTCCGCAGCTCAGCCTGGATTCGTGCGTTCACATGTTGTACTAGATAAGAGAAGAGAGTCAAGGTGAAAATGACAGCTGGCTTTTGCTGTTTTGAGCCTGATTTCCTTAGGCTGTGCACATTCATGAGACAAAGAACCACCATGTGGAAGATGAGGAAGTCCGGAAGAAACAGATATCCTTTAGGAGGCTTGTCTTCTGTGGAAGCCTGGCACAGGCCAGATTGATGCGGCCGGTAGGAAAGACAGAGACGGAAATCATCAAGAACCAGTTGGCACAGGGCTATAAGCCTTGCGGCTTTGAATTTTCTCTTAGGCTGCAGGAGGCTCTGAAGGTAGAGGAAGCTAACCAGAAGCCTTTTGTTGTCCCAACACTGCCTTTGGCTGTGAGACAGTTTCCTTCCCTGGTACCTCTTCAGACAGCTGTACCTCTTTCCAGCATGATCATAGAGCCGTTTGAGGTTCCAAGCTGCTCCTTTAAAAGGCACTTCAGCATGGAGGCAGCGCTGATAGTAATATGTGGCTTCCAGATCATAGTACTTACTCCCCATGAGAGCGCCCAGTTGGTTGAAGGGCATTCCCATATTCGGTGCCACTGACAAGGCTCTGTAGTAACATCTCTCTGCCAAGTTCTTGGTTGCCAGGTCTAGGAACTCATGCTGATATCGGAACAAGTCTCCTAGGTAGAGTAGGCAGCGATGACAAGCCATGCGGGCCCAGGAAGTCTCTTCTGCTGATGTAGGTCCCACTTTCTTACAGCCAATCAAGTGGATGGCACTGTGAGGCCAATCGATGTAGCTCTGTAACCTCAGTTCATAGTGGCCTTGAAGGAACAGGAAGAGATGCTCATAGAACTTGAGGCCAGCCTTCAGGTGAGCCTGTAGGGGCTCTCCCCAGTGTTGGAAAGTGTCCATTTGTTTTTTGTTGGTCTTCATGAGCAGCATGACAATGTCAGAATATATTTTCCTCCATAAGAGTTCTTCAGCCTTCCTACCATAAACTACCGGATGGAGAAACATGAGTTTAATGCAGGCTTGCTGAACCATCTCTCTGAGAGCCAGGACGTGTGGCTTAAAAACCTCTTTGTGGGCATTTTCTTTTTGGAGGAAGAGATCCAGTCTCTGAGCTGCCAAGCAGACCTCCTGGTAGAGAAGTGTGGCCCTCAGGGTTTCTTCCTGGTTTCTCTCCATGAGGCTGGATTCTTTTTGAGCAATGGTTACAGTACTTTCTGGAAAAAGATTAAAACTACCTATTAGTGTTCACCCACAAAGACTGAATATACTACCATCCAGAACAATGAAGTTGGAGGGGATACATTTATTCTCTCTCTTATAAAAACATTTAGTGTCATGTTCTTTACCCAGACCACTTTGTAAGTATATTACCTTGGATATCATTCCTATCAAAAGTTGAACTTAAGGAGTCCCTTCTAAATGTATCTCTAATAAAAGAAAGTGAGAAATATATGCACAGAAATGAACGAATTCCTTATGTGCATGTATATGAGGGGAAATTGGTTTAGAAAATTATAATTATATAGACCTAGGTCAATAAGAATTACTTGAAAAAAAGTGAAATACAAAATAATACAACCATAGCTTTCAAATCTAAAATATTGATAAGACCCCTTTCCTAAAAGAAGTGAAAGTCCTTAATTTATGTAATTTAAAATAAAACCTTTGAATGACTTGTATAGAGAAAAATTAGTAATTAAACACATGTTCTAAATCTAAAGTTATGAAAGCTTGACTGATAATACATACCTGTAATCTCAGCATCCCTGGAGCCTGGAATATAGGAATAATAATCTCAAGGTCAGCTAGGCTAGCTTAGCAAAGCCCTGATTCAAAATAAGAAGAAACAAAGGGAATTAGGTATACAACTCAGCTCTTACCTACTGTATGCAAGGAGCTATATCAAATCCCCAATATTATTTTAAAAAAAGGAAAAAATAGCTACCTAGACATTTTAACTGAGTAACTAAATAACCTTAGATGTCAAGCAAATCAGAATGATTGAATGTATGCACTATACTATCCACACAGAAGGATAGAGTCAGGATAGCACACGGAAGGTCTTGGAGTCTATGACTTAAATGGGAAAAGCTGAGAGGAAGATGTAGACAGAATAAGAGGAAATGATTTTGTAGAAAAGCAATAAAGAGGCTGGAAATGCAGCAAGCAGCACCATAGCCTGGCAAACACCCAGAGCAGCTCAAAAGATTTCACTGAGTAGAGAAATAAGGGCTTGTCTGCTTTGTTCACATTCTGAGCTGACTAGGGAAGGGGGACAAACCTACTGTATAAATATCTAGAGAAGACAAACCTACAACCTACAATAGATTAGTATCTCTCCCTCACCCTACTCTCTCTCTCTCTCTCTCTCTCTCTCTCTCTCTCTCTCTCTCTCTCTCTTCCCAATATCTCTACCTTCCTCCTTCCTTCCTCCAACACACAATTCGTCTAAAAGAAATTGTCATATCAAATTATAAGAAAAACAGTTCTAAGACATCTTCAAGATTTTACCTAAATAACTTTCTCAGTTAGAAAAAAGTAAAGAAGCCACAGATAAAACACTAACTGACAATAAAAAAAAAAGAAAGATTTTTAAACATAATGGTGCCTCATGTAATTTAGGAAAATTTTACTACAATATGTCCAGACAAGGTAGAAAACTCATCATCTTTAAACTAATATTTCAGTTTTAAGAAAGTTGAAATGGCCGGTGCCTTCTGCTGGGGCAGATTGCCAGCTAGTCTGCTTCCCTGAAGACACCACAGGCTGTAGCATCCGAGGAGATCTGCTGCACACAGGGCAACTAGTAAGAACCCTCCCAAAGTCTCACAGCTGCGACTGGGAGCCTAGTGGACTCAGGACACACACCCCTCCCAAAACACCCACCCTCAAATTCTACTCCCCTTACTGCCGGTGCCTTCTGCCAGGGAAGACAGACAGCTAGTCAGCTCCCCTGAAGACATCACAGCCTGAAGCCATCCCGGGAGTTTCTCTGCACAAAAGGTAACTGGGAAATTGACACCAGAGTCTAAAGAACTCACAGGGGCTCCAAGGCATCCAGGGCAACTGAGCAACTGTCTGAAAGCTCCCTGGAGTTCCACTGCACATGGGGGAACAGAAAATACAGTCTGTAGGCTTCCCTTTGAGAACAGTTTCACACAGGACAATAGCTTGACTGGTCCTCTGAAGACACAACAGTCTGAAAGCCTCCCAGGAGATCTACTGTAGCTAGGACAAGAGATCAGCAGCTTCTCTGCCACTCTGAAGAACCCACAGTCAGAAGGCCCCAGAGGAGGTCTGCTACAGCCAGAGCCACAGGCCTACCAGGAGACCTGAAGCAAACCAGAGAGAAAGAGGCAGGCTTCAGACACAGATACCCAGACCAGCAAACACCAGGGATAAACAGATGGCAAGAGGAAAGCACAAGAAAATAAGCAACAGAAGCCAATATATGAGGGCACCATCAGAACTAAGTTCTGGTCCATCACAGCAAGCCCTGAATACACCAACAAAGCTAAAAATCAGGAAGCTGGCCTAAAATCCTATCTCATGAAGATAATAGAGTCCTTTAAGGAGGATGTAAATAAGTCATTGAAAGAAATACAGGAAAACATAGGTAAACAGGTAGAAGCCCTTAAAGAGGAAACCATACATCCCTTAAACAAATACAGGAAAACACAATCAAACAGGTGAAAGAATTCAATAAAGCACTCCAAGACCTAAAAGTGGAAGTAGAAACAATAAAGAAAACACAAATGGAGGCAAACCTGGAAATGGAGAACCTAGGAAAGAGGTCAGGAATTACAGGTGTAAGCATCACTAACAAAATACAAGAGATAGAAGATTATCAGATGTAGAAGATACTGTACAAGAGATTGACACAGCTGTCAAAGAAAATTCAAAACTTGTAACCCAAAACATCCAGGAAATCCAGGATACAATGAAAAGACCAAATCTAAGAATAATTGGAATAGAGGAGAATGAAGATTCCCAGCTCAAAGGACCTGAAAATATCTTAACAAAATCATAGTAGAAAATTTCCCCAACCTAAAGAGATGGTCATAAAGGTACAAGAAGCCTATAGAACACCAAATCAATGGGACCAGAAAAGGGAATCCTCAGATCACATAATAATCAAAACACTAAATGCACAGAACAAAGAAAGAATATTAAAAGCTGTAAGGAAAAAGGCAAAGTAACATGTAAAGGCAGACCTATCAGAATTACACCAGGCATCTCAACAGAGACACTAAAAACCAGAAGAGCCTGGTCAGATATTGTGCAGACCCTAAGAGAATACAAATGCCAGCCCAGGCTACTATACAAAGCAAAACTCTCAATCAACATAGATGGAGAAAACAAAATATTCCATGACAAAGCCAAATTCAAACAGTATTTATCTACCAATCCAGCCCTACAGAGGATTCTAGAAGGAAAACTCCAACACAAGGAGGATGCTTACACCAAATAAAAGACAAGATATTAATTATCTCAAAAAAAAAAGGCCAAAAGGAGAGAACCACATGGACATAATGCCACTTACAAAAACAAACATAACAGGAACTATCAATCATCTGTCTTTAATATATCTCAGTATTAATGGACTCAACTCACCAATAAAAAGTCATAAGCTAATAGACTGGATAGGTAAACAGAATCCAGCATTTTGCTGCATACAAGAAACACATCTCAATAACAAATACAGTCACTATCTCAGAGTAAAAGGCTTCCAAGCAAATGGTTCCAAGAAACAAGCTGGAGTTGCCATCCTAATATCCAGTAAAATAAACTTTCAACCAAAAATTATCAAGTGAGATATAAAGTGAAGTGAAAGACACTTCGTATTCATCGAAGGAAAAATCCACCAAGAAAAAGTCTCAATTCTGAACATCTATGCCCCATATGCAAAGGCAACCACATTCATAAAAGAACTTTACTAAAGCTCAAAACACACATTGAACCCCACACAATAATAGAGGGAGATTTCAACACCCCACTATCATTAATGGACAGGTCATTGAAACAAAAACTAAACAGGGACTAGTAGAGGAAACAAAAACTAAACAGTGAAACTAGTAGAGGATATGAATCAAATGGATTTAACAGATCTCTACGTAACATTTCACCCTAAAAGAACACACCTTCTTCTCAGCACCTCATAGTACCTTCTCCAAAATTGATCATATAATTGGACACAACATATGCCTCAACTAATACAAGAAGACTGAAATAATCCCATGTGTTCTACCAGAATACCATAGCCTAAGGCTGGTCTTCAAAACAAAAATCCCACACACGTGGAAACTGAACAACTCACTACTCAATGATAACTTGGTCAGGGAGGGAAGGAGAGAGAGAGAGAGAGAGAGAGAGAGAGAGAGAGAGAGAGAGAGAGAGAAGAATTTTTTGGGAATTTTTTTTTGAGACAGGGTTTCTCTGTGTAGC
>JADRCD010213057.1:0-54630 GCA_019843815.1 Montemys delectorum
CCACTTTTTCAAACAGGTATATTTTTTGAAAGACTTGCTACAATAGTACCTATCCCAGATTGTGGAACTGATTCTTTGTAATGGAATCTGCATATAAAGGTTTAAGTTCTTAGGCCATCTAAATGGTATCTTTTCCTTACTGAATATTTGACTGTCAAAGCTGGACTGCTTTCTGATTGACTAGATACTTACACTTATCTTTTTTGATACCAGACTCATTGCTTGGTTGATAACTTCTCCCTGACTAGCTAGTTTTCCTGGTGGCTGAAGTCTGTTCTTCCAGCCTCAAGCCCCGTAGTTTGTATAGAGGTACTTATGGCATACTTTCGCAATGCTAGCATCCTGCTTCTTGACACCAGCATACACTTCCTCATCTCAGTTCCCATCTGAAGACTTGCTAGCTTTGCCTGAAGAGCATGTTCATTTCTAGTAGACTTTTCTTCATTTTGTGTCTTGACCTAAATCACATTGCAATTTTAATGTGTCTTAAAGTTGTAAGATAGGTCCTCATTTTAGAGACATTTCATTTCAGTATTGAATTAATTATTTTTCTTTGAAGAGTTGATGGTATCCAACTGTCTAATACTCAGTACTCAAGTAGAAGTAAGGGAGAAGTTAATATTTTCTTTTTTCCATTATGGTTGTCAAACCCAAGGTTTAATATATTCTAGACAAGTACTCCATCCTTGAACTACATCCCTATTATTAACTTTTATTTTTAAGGAAAGGAAATGAAGTAAAGACAACCATGGCTGTTATATATTTCTTATGTTGGCACAATAAATGCAATCAATATAATATTCTTAATTAATAGACTCACAGCATACTTCTAAGAGCTTGTCAGAAATTAACTTAGCAAGTCCATTAAAATTATACACTTTGAAAATGCAATGGCATTTACTAACAGTCTACTTAAAATCTATAGGAAATCTATTCTGTAACAAGAGGAAATAAATTTTGTGAAAGTCTCCTGTGAAATGTATGTTGTCTTATATTAGGTTCTGGGTTTTTGTACATGTTGATGTTACTATTGCTGTCGATACTTTCAGATTTTCACAAGTATTCCCAAATTCATTGGGCAAGATAGTATAATCTTCACTCATTTATCTATTATTCTCTATCACCTTTTCTTCTTGAAAAAGAAAACTTGTACTTCTCACAAGACAAAAGTTTTACCTATAACAACTGAAAATAATTACAATATAACTCAAGCTTATTTTGGGGACTTCAAATGTAAAATTCAAGTAATTAATTTTACATAATGCTTGGAACATGCTCAGTCTGGGATAGATAAAACATTGTCTCACAAATCAAAACAAAACAAAAAACTGAAAATAAAGTAAAACTTAATTAAAAAAATTCTTTGTTGAAAAATTAGTAGTAAAAGGAAAGCTATTAGTTATTAGACTAAAACATTACCTTAATTACATTGTTAATTTTTTTTCTTTTCTTTTTTTTTTTTTTTTTTAGCTATTTCGAGACAGGGTTTCTCTGTATAGCCCTGGCTGTCCTGGAACTCACACTGTAGACCAGGCTGACCTTGAATTAATTACATTGTTTAGATATATGTATATATACAACATATATTCATTATGATCATATACATCTATCACATTGTTTTAGAAACAGATACATCTGCATTACAACTGAAGGGTGTGTTTCAATTGTCTTTATAGAGGAATTTTATTCCAGCAACACAGTTGCTCTGGCATGGAATCTCATCCCAAAGATCTAGCTAGGTCTGTGTAATCCTGCTGGAATACACATACACCCTTACTACATACCTTTGATCCCTCTTGCTGGAATTTTTTAGTGTACACATTTAATTTTAATCAATGACATCTAGTTGAGGGGCAGACAATATGATGAATCAGAGAAAGATTTGACAGAATTGGTCAGAAAAAAGATACTCTCAATTCTCATAAGAGCAGCTATTTAAGAGCAGGACAGGGAGAATCAATTAGTTGACAGTCAACTGAGAGGCAGTGATGTGGAGTTGAGTTCATGGGAGTTCAATTTGTGGAGTTCAGAGGCAGTATTTACCAGGACATTTTTACAGAGACAGGTTGCAAAGAGCATAAGCTAGACACAGATGAAGAAAGACTGAGCCAGAAAATTAGAAGGAACCAGATGATTAGAACAGATTGTTAGAATTACTTTGGGGCCAAATAGAGCAATTCAGTCAGAGGCCGAGAAAAGCCAGATTGAATCAGTGAGCTTGGAGAGAAGTTTGAGCCAGAACAGTTGAGTTACCATCCAGACAGAGTTCAGAAAGTGCTAAAAAGGATGAGCTTATTCAGCAGTAAGTCTCCAAGATGATAATTACAGCCGGTGAATAAAAGTTACCTTTACACTCGTACATTTTGTAAAATGGCTTGCTCATTTAAGTTATAATCTCTTACCAAAATGTATTATTATTTTGATACATCTACTATTGTGATTATTGTAAGATTCTCTTAAATAATTTCTCCTGAGATCAAACAGCATATCAAAGAGAAAATTTAGGTACTTGGTTAGTAGCGGGAGGCAAACAAAGGTGATAGAAAATATTGACACCGGTTTTGAAAGTCTTATCATCTCTCTCATTCTTTAGCTATAGCCACAATATTTCAGCAAAAGGCATCTGATAGTTACTGAAAAGCTTACTGAGATGAGGGTGTGTTGATTTGAGTCCTAGCAGGACAGGAAGTAGCATGTACAGCTGAGGGAACATCATGTAATAAACATGTGCACTGTGGCTCTTTACACAGACCAAAAGCAGTGCATTGCCAAGTGCAGCAACCAGAGGATAGTTAAAACAGCTAAGAGAACTTTTAGTAAAAGATACAAATATCTAGTTCTGAGCAGAAACGTGAAGTGGATTACACTGAGTAGAGGCATGGTTTATGGATGCTTCTGGGCATTTAACATCGGGATGCAAATGTACTCGCTTTATATATGCATGTGAAATCCTTCCCACAATTATTTGTAAAGAAAGCAGCAGGGAGCTCACTGGCAAAGACATGCGTTCATGGCAGAGAATGGAGGCAGAAGGACAAAGCTCACAGAGTATGAATCTCTGTAAAAGCATGGTCAAAGCAAAGTCCCGCAGCAGATCACTGTGCACGAGGCTAGAACTGTAATTATAAATAAGCCAAGTCCCTTACTGTAAAAGAACAAAGACCGATGTGAATGTAGAGAAATACGTTGAGTCAGGCAGAGCAACATTCTTTTTCACCTTTTTTTGAACCTGTTTTGTTTTTCATCCACGATACTTTCAGAGATGAGGAAAAATATCTGTGTGAGGACTCTCTGGAAGTTTTCCAACTCATGCTGTTGCTTTCTTAACTCTGTGTTCTTCTAGAGCTCCATGTGGCTCCATTTGAATCTCATATCAAAGATATTTGTTCCATATATTTTTCTTTTTAAAAATGTATTTTTTTTTCTCACTCAATAGTACTAACGGCAAATTATTTTGAATGCTGGCAAATAAACCTGCATTCTGCCGCTGGTTGTATCCACAGGCACTGCCTTTCATCTGTAAATCTGTCTTGTGTGCTGCCTATTGCAGAGCTCACGAACAGGGAAACCAAGTGCAGAGAGCTCTATTGGGGACAGACTGATTGTGAATGTTCTGCCAAGCATGACGGCCTTGAGGAATCAGTACGTCGCTGGACCGGCAGGTGGACACTGAGCATACTAACAAGTGGAAAGCACCAGGGATGTAGCTCATATTTCCAGGGAGCAGAGGGATGAAGTCTCTCATTCTCAATCTTTGAAGGGGACCCTTCTATTTCTAAAAGCAAGTGGGAGAAATGCCAACACTCACAAATAGAATGCTACCGTTCACCTACTACTGACAAATTTTAAATTTATATCCTTCAACCAGAGAATAATATTCTTTGGATATTCTATATGGAAATACAGCAAAATTCATGCATAGATTAGCTATATCAGCTGAAAAGCATGTTTACCCAATAAAACCAAACTAAAATAAGTACTTGCCCTCTAACATCATAAAGGAAAAAGGAACAGCTGGATGGAAATGGCAGTATTCAAACAGTATTCACACTTGTTCCACGAGACAGTCCATACATTTTAATTCCAACATCTTTTAAGTACTTAGTTAAGCTGCAGAATTAGTTATGCTAGACGACAAGAAATCTCTGAAAGCTGTGTGTTCTATAAAGGTGTGAGTAAGCTGTCTAGACGATTGGTCTGTGTAAATTTTACAAATTATTGAGTTGCTAATGGGCTTTTTGTTTGATGTTCTTACACTACTAATAGATTCTGTATTACTTCTAGAAAAAAATATTGTTCTATGAAAAGAAAAGGCAACTGTCTCTTGTTAAACAAACCAACCATCAATAACAGTTTTCTTTAATGTTAACAGATCCTCCTCTATTTCTATAACTATTAAGCTATAAATATGCTTTGTAATGTCTCCACTCCTAATTCTTCTTTCTCTGAAACCAATTGTCGAATTTATTTATGTCCATGCATTCAGACTTTCAACAAAAGCACATCTTTCTGTGATTTCCTTCAGGAGCACAACCTTAATCTCCACTTTTCAATACTCTTTGTGGTTTATGATGATGATAAATTCAGGAAAATTCATTCATTGAAATCAATCTTGGGAAAACCCACTGGTTGATAATTTAAGATTATTTGACTGTTCATTGACAAATGATTACATAGCATGACCATTTAGTGATTTTGATCTGAATTTTCTGAAAATCATTCACACGCTGTGTGGTGGCTGACAGCAGAGGTCAGAGTGAAAAGCTAGCCGCAGGTTGCTTCTGGGAGACTCAAAGAGGGCTGGTGACTAGAATCATCTAAGACACTTCACACTTGTAGATGGAGTAACTGACACATGTATGTGCGCATTCACACACAAACACACATATGCACACATGCAAACATGTACTTTTTTATGATGAACTCATCGGGAGTTCTCTCTAGTTAGACTCAAGTTTGTAAAGAAGTCAGCTGCTTACCCCCCAACACTATTTCACTGAAACACTACCTAGACAGTATTTATTATCTTGTAAGTCCAGAGATAATCATCCCATTCAATCAGAACTCATGAATAATTCAATAACCCCAACTTCACATAATTTCTGGTTCGATTTTTTTTTTTTTTACAACCAGTGAAAGAATCATTTGTATCATTTATTTATTTTTGGTGACAATGAGTAAAAGATAAAGGAGGTTTTATTTTGTGAATTTCTTTTCAAAGAAAATGAGCTCCTTGGTCCTTTCACTTCAAATTGGCCAACAGCAGTGCCGTACGAACTGAACAGCAATGGAAACGCACAGCAGTGACCTCCGCCAAGTGTTTCCACATACATTTGTTGAAGGGATTTCAATCATTGTAAATAGTTTAATACTATTTTATACACTACTGTCAGGAAACAATTCTAGTTCTGCCAGACGGTTTCAGATGTCCTTTCGGGGGTCATCTCAGCAAAGTTGAAAGAGTATGAACTACTCGAAGCACCAGGAGAAGTTGATATCACTTAATCTTAGGACACACAACGTTGCACTTTCTGATTTTCTGACACAAACTCTCAGAGACAATAAAAGACAGCATCTTTGCTCTTCACAGTGGTTTTGTCCTGTGGGACTTTCTGCAACATTTGAGTTTATGCATTCGGGTTTGGAAGCCACGACCCTCCAGCTCTATTGGAGACTCATGGTAGCTCTTACAAATACGAGGTTGAATTCTTAATCCTATCTTTAAGAGCATTAGCTAAATTTATATAGCCATATGTGACTAGTGGCTCCATGTCTGCCCTCAAATCCTGCATGTCCACAAGGAGGATGGATAGTCAATTGTACATCATTGGGTAGATATTGTTCAAAACCTCTTTTTAAATGTGACATTCCTATGAAAACTCTATTATGAATTAGCCAGTCATTTCTAATTAAATCACCATAAGCTCTCTTCTGGCAAGCAATTTGGCAAAGATCAGGATAAAGTAGTTTTTAATTGCTGTTTTTGATAAGGAACACTGTAACTAATTATCCAAGACACTGTTATCATGGATCAAGGTGAAGGTGAAGTAATTATGTTGGTTGAGGCACAACTTCTACTTATATTCTAGCTGGAAACAAAATGGCATCATAGATTTAAGAGACATTATATATAAAAAGCATTTTGGAAATATTTCTTTTAAATGTGGGTCTTTGGGAAACTTGCTTCCTGATATGTAGCTCCCGTAGTACCATAAGGTCTATCCAGGATGCTGGCAAAACAAAACAAAACAAAACAAAACAAAACAAAACAAAACAGAAAAGCACAAAACCCAGAACCAAAACCAAGGAGATTAATGCATCAATGGTCTTACCCATCACTGACCCCTGTATGCTACAATGCTGGCCTGCCAGCAAGATTTGTCCACTGATGAAATACTGGTATGGATATTATGGGGTAACTAAGTACTGTCTGACTGGTTTTGAGGCCTGCTCCACAGGAGAGAATTTCATGCCTAGTCAAAAGCCAATGGCTGGCAAGGTCATGGGCCTTGGGGTAGAAATTTCTATTATTTTTCTTCTAAATGGCTATGCTGTCAAATTGTCCTCTAAATATTTGTGTTTATATCTATTGACCCAGTTAGTCAGAGACAATTCTGTTCTGCAGAGGAGAGCGGTCAATGCTGAGATGAATAACTAGTTTAAGAGCTGCAAACAGTGAGCATGAATGCTCAGACCTAAATCAACCTCTTTGCCCCACAAGGCTCAGGGACTATGATGTAAGAGGAGGACGAAAGAATGCAAGAACTAGAGGATAGGGAAAGTGTTGTAAAGTGCCATCTTCCAGACATGACATGGCTACTGTACTCATGAAGTCACAAGTGATGCCATTACTTTCAGAAAAACTGTACAAGATACCCTTAGCCAAAATTCTGACCTTGGTGGGGGAGGTACTCTTCAATAATTCCTCCTTACGGAGGAGCTATTGGCCAGTGATAACTGAAGGGGGAAGAAAAGCATTCTTCTATGAGGATATGGCCATTGATTTCCTATGCTTCAGTGGGTGAGCCCATGTCCACACACATATTAGAAACACTAAAATCTTTTTCTTTTTCAGGAAGCTAATTTAATTCCTTAAAAATATAAATTAGTTGTATTTTAGATATTGTATTAATGGGCATTTTTTCTTCTCATCTTACTTTTGGGGTGAGTTTTTTCTCATCTCCCTGCAGAATAGTCTGAAGACAAAGAGTCAATAATGAAGGACAAGGTGAAATATTCTAGTTAATGAAGTCAGTTGATTACCTCTCAGCTTAATTTAACATTTTAAACAAGTGGCATATGTTTTGTTTGAACCATTTGTCCCAGGAAATGCCATTATTTAGGTCCAAGAAACATGTGCATTTGATAACTTTCAAAATTTAACTCAACTCTCTGTTTCTGAAGTCAAACTGATGATAAATTAAGGGCCATTTGGAGAGACGTGAAGCTGCTGTACAACAGGCTTCTTTGAATTGCAGCATCCCCTCCAAATGAAAACACTTGCTCCAGGAAGGACCAGGGAAAACAGGAATTGCTAAGGGCTTCTACCCAGCAATTAACAAGAAGTAAGTAATATTTGGGGCAGGGCAAGACTCTGACCACCCAGACTGAAGAAAGAAGGAGACATTTAGAATGTGAAAAGCTGCACAAAGAGCTTCAGGATTGCAGATATCTAGTGTGGTAATGGAGACTGGGATGGATTTCTGGTGCTGCAACTCCTCTTGAGATATCTCTGCTCCTTGGAAAGAACCCCACACCCACACTCCCATTAATAAACTGATCTCATTTAAAAATACCCTTTGGACAAACAACAATATGAACTAACTAGTACCCTCAGAGCTCCCAGTGACTAAACCACCAACCAAAGAGCACACATGGTGGGACTCATGGCTCCAGCAGCATATGTAGCAGAGGATGGCCAAGTGAGTCATCAATGGGAGGAGAGGCCCTTGGCCCTGTGAAGGCTCTATGCCCCAGTGTAGGAGAATGCCAGGGCCAGGAAATGGGAAGGGGTGTGTCGGTAAGCCAGGTGAGAGGGGAGGGAACAGGATTTTTTTTTTTTAATTTTTAAAAAATTTTTTTTCAGAGGGGAAACTGGGAAAGGAGATATCATATGACATGTAAATAAAGAAATTATCAAATAAAAAATAAAATAAAAAAATAAAAACATTCTTTGGTACACTAAGTTGGACATTGGGTAATTATTACTTTGGCCTATGGTGGAATTGTTTCTAAGGTTAGTGTACAGATGTGTGTGGCATCTTCCTAGGAAAATCTGTTATACAAAGGAAAATCTTAACTTTATTAGTGAAAAAAATCCAAAGGACAAATTTAATATTTTACAAGATAGACTTTGGAAGGAAATGTCTAAATCATATCTCATTGATTTTATTTTACTCAGTCTTAAAATCAGAGTTATCACTAAGAATATTAAAGAAGAATAACCAATGAATATTAACACTATCAGAATATATACTGAAATAGAATTTGTTGCATTAACAGTTAGTGGTAAAATTTCAAAAGCCAAACCAAGACCTTGATGAGTTAGAAGTTAAATTTGATAGGAGTGTTTATTTTCCAACAAAATAGTGAATGATTTATAATGAATCTCAAATAGCATTAATAAATATTTTCTAGATCTACATGAATTGAACACAGAGTGTTGGATAATGTAGCTGTCACATGATCCAAGATCAACCCCTGAGCTGTATACCCTGTCCTTTTATACATTATTTCCAATCTTTGAAAAACCCTCTAGAATGCATGTTCCTATTTTGTAAATGGTAGAAAAAAGTTCAAAGCAATTACGATTTCATGGACAGGCATTGATAAAAGACAAACATACATAGACTTATTTATGGTTATGTGGCAGCAAGGGTGGGTGGGAATCTAGAGATAAAAGTAACTATGGACTATCCTCCTGATATTTCTTATACTAAAGAATATAAACTACAAAATATTTGAACCTGTCAACAAAGTACTACTGATTTATGAAAATGAATTCAGCCCCATGGGGTTCAGAACCAAACAACTCAGGCCACCTTTATTTATACATCTATTTTTTTCATAGCAGAAAATGTTTTATATTCATTTTCTCATGAGAAAACTCTTTTAAGAATCTCCTGTGTTTAACAATAATGTGCCTACTGTACTTTCCCCCTTTCTTTCTCTTCTTAAATCCTCATAGTTTCCTGCTAACCCATGAACTGTATCAAGAAAGAGGAAATATAGCTTCAGGAAGTAGTTAATATCTAACAGAGCACATTGGTATGTAACCAAGTGAATGTGATTGGTAACAATTGTGGCTACAGTATAGAGAGCTGATATACAAAATACCCAGGAAATTCTGATTTAATATTTGGCGCCTAGCATCCTAATTCTGTATATTTTCTGTATATTTTCTTTTAGTGTCCAAGGCTTTTGGCAAATTAGTAATCTTAGTCAGTTCCTTGTTCTTACTTGGTTCATCTCTGAATGTTCCTATTTGGTCTTGGAACCAATGACCCAGCAAGACCTTTCTAACTCTCAATAATCAACTAACTGTTTTTTGGAACTGGTTGCTGAGCAAAAGTTTTGTCAGAACAAAGTTTCCATAAGAAGAGAACATCTGGACATTAGATGATGTAGACAGACCAGGTCCTTGGGTTGACTCAACCGCCATCACCATCACTAACAAACAGAGAAGTTGTGACCTGTTCTAGTCCCACGATCCTCAGAGACAAACAAGAACAGATCATAGTCTGAGTTTTCTTTTCTGAATCTGGGGAAATGTCTGTCACAGACAAGTGAAAGTAAAGACTTCCAATAGCAAAGCCAGGCATGCAAATGCAAAGCAAAAGTGAACCAAGCATTCCCTTGGGAAAGGTCAGGAGATGCTGCAAGAATATCCCTACAGGTCATTATGATGTGGGGACCCAGATCTTCAGGGCTTGCTATAAGGAGAGCAGTCTGCATTACACTCATGCACCTTTCTCAGAGGCTTCGTCACCACCAAAATCTTACCAACTTCCTCATTTCTGTGGGAAAGACATTTTGCCTAAGGTTAGGATTATTTTCTAGTTTTGATTGTATGTCATGGTTTAAAAGGAAATGTCCACTATATTCTGCTGGCACTACCTTAGAAAGTTTTTCACAGTCTTTAATAATGAAAGTATATCACTGGGGGAAGGCCTTGAGGTTTTTATAGCTGGATCAATTTCTCATGTACTCTCTGTTTCCTGACCTGGGATGCTATGTGACCAATGGTTTCTGTTGCCATACATCGTTTCCTTGACACAATGGAATGTACTTCCAGGAACTATATGACAAAATAAACCCCCTCTATGCTTAATTTGATTCATGGCAGGTATTTGATTTTTAGAACAAGAGAAGTAACTAACACACTGTGAAATAAGCAATTGAACATTTGTTTCTGAAGTTTTTTTGATTCTATTTGTTTCTGAAAATTATAATTTTCAAAAGCTAATAACAAAAGCTATTTCTGACTATATTTGTTTTCTGGCCATTCTGTATTGTCCATTTTCTATTTGGTTATCAATGACTGATTTAATTCAGACATTCCATCAAGAATCAGTTGTTTATGGATTCTTTGGATTTTTCTCAGGAAAGGAATCTCTTTCCTCTTTTCTGTACATTTTCTGTTTGTTTTACAAGGTTCGGTAACAACCTTATGTTCTGTTTGGGAAAGATTAATGCTACACTTGAATTACTAATGAGAGTTCAGAATATATTAGTTTCCAATGATTTCCATAGAACTTACCTGAATTCTGGTAAGTTAAGCAACAAAAATGTTACTTGTGTAGAGACCCTCTTATCTCTACCTCTGTCCTCAGATGACTTTTTTTTCTATGACTGTGTGGTCTTCTTTTTTTCTTTTGTGGGTATACTTGTAATTAAATTTACGGTTCACCTAACATAGTCCAAAAAGACCTCACCTTAAGTTCATTGACATAGCATCTGCAAAGAAATTATTTTAATTTCAAACAAGGTTAAGTTCAATTTCTAGGGATTAAACATGAAAATAATTTGGAAGGTCATGATACAATTCACTACTCAGTGAATTTTTGTTGAAACTTCATTGCTCCACAAAACAAATCCATAAAATTCCTCAAAATGATCTTAATTAGAATGTAACCAGCTCTAAACAGTTTATAGGAAGAAAAACCATTGAAAGGCAAGTTTAGACATAATAAGAGGAAGCAATGTCTTAACCAAGGTAGAAAGTAAGGACTAACACCCTAAGTTTTCTTAACACTGTGTCTTCCCCGTAGTGCCATAGCACATGTGCACTTGCATTCACATTTACACATGCAGGTGCATGAACATATACATCACACACACACACACACACACACACAAACACACAGAGAGAGAGAGAGGCACACAAATACATGGGGGTGGATAGAGAGAGAGACAGAGACAGAGACAGAGAGAGAGAGAGAGAGAGAGAGAGAGAGAGAGAGAGAGAGAGAGAGGTCTTTTAGAAATGACTACAGTTTACTGCAGTAAACCATTTCATCAATGGGAACTGAGTGGGAGAGGGGATGGGGAGGAGATAAGAGCAGGATCAGGTGTGGGGAGAAACAGGAGAGAGGCCCAGAGGGCCAGGAGAATGAATGGTAATTTGTGGCTGTTGGAGGTGGGAGGTGGGAGTAATCTCTAGGAAGTTCCAGAGACCTGGGATGGGGAAGGCTCCCAGTAGTCAATGAGGGTGACCTTGCCTAGATGTCTAACAGTGGGGACATAAAACCAGAAGAGGCCACCTCCTGTAGCCAGGCAGGACTCCCAGTAGAGAGATAAGAACACCAACCCACCCACAAAACTTTCAACCCAAAATTTGTCCTATTTAAAAGCAATGCAGGTCCATAGAGTTGCCTTGTCTGGTCGCAGTGGGAGAGGATTTCCTAACCTTGCAGAGAATTGATGCACTAGGGTGGGGGGATACCTGGGGGGAGCACCCTCTCAGAGGATAAGGGGATGGGGAGGGAATCTGTCAGGGGGAACTGGGAGAGGAGGACACAGTGGTTGGAATGTACATAAAGTAAATAAATAAATAAAAGAAAAGCATTTTGTCAAGGAAAGCAATAATTATTGGCATGTACTAATTGATTACTCTTCTAAAACATATTAAAAGTCTCATAAGCATAACAACAATTATTTATCTATAAATCTGTATTACCTATCTGCCTATCTATCATCTATCATCAATGGATCTTCTAATTTCTATCCTTATCCATTTATTTATTTTTTTGTTATTTTCAAAAAAAAAATCATAAGTAAGAATAAATCTTGAGCAGAGATTTAGTACTTGTCCAGTGATATAGTACTTGCCCAGCATGTATAAAGCCCTGATTTCTCTTCCCAGTGTCATAAAGATCACACCCACAGAAATTCAGAGTTCTTTCTCAGAAGACACATAAATTGTCTTCATTCACTGTTTCTGCCTACAGCATCCCTAAACATCCCCTCACTATTGAGGACTTTCATTTCAAGGTGTATTTCTAGGCATATAAAGTACCAAAAATGATTCAAAGAATAGTAACTAGCAATCACTTTACATTTGTTTTGTGTATGAGTGTGTGTAGTTACATAGCAATTATATAGATCACACTTGATACTTCAAAAAAATGTGCAACAAGAAAAATCATCAACTGGTGGAAAGAAGAGGAGAGGTAAAGAAGATCATATAAATCCGAGATGTCAAAAAAGAGTCTGAAAAGTATTTCCCAGCTGAGGGTGTATTATGGTGGGAACATCGAGAGAAGTCGGAGGAATTCTTTATCACTAATAACTATTATTTAAGCTCTCAATTTTTCAATTGTGAGGTGAATGTAATAACTACTACATTATGGAAACAAAGCTCAATATCTTCATTTTAAAAGTGGTTACATTTATATTGTTGGATTGTTGAAAGGATTAAGGAAGTAACAAATGGAGAAAAAGCCCTGATTTCTGTTACAAAGTGGCTTTTTTTTTTTGTGCTGATATCAATACATTTCCTGTTTCTTTATCCTTTCAGATTGGTGAGTCCCATTTCACAACCATTTTGTTAAGAAAAGCATACATCTCTCTCCTGCCTTCCCCAGCTCTATATTTTGTTAGTCTAAAATAGAAGTGAATATTTGTTAAAGTAATTTGCTTTTGTATTTCTCTCCTTATTATATTATAATCTCTTTGAAAACAGGAGATATAGTTTCTCTAATGTAATAAAATGTCAACACTTTGTTGATAATTTTTCTTGCCTTATTAATATTTCAAGTATATTTTGACTGCATTCTCTTTGTCTAAGTAGGCTATCATGTTGAATTCATATAGAAAATAAATTCTAACTTTAGATCATGATTTTAGGAAGAATTTTCTGAATTATTCAGGATTTTCTAAAGGAAAGGACTGGTAGAATGAATATGCATATATTAAGTAGGGACTTATTAGATTAGATTACAGAATATGGTCCAAGTGGCCCAAATAATAACTGTCTCACTTTTGAAAGGCCAAGATACAATAGTTGCTTAGTTCATTAGCTTGATGCCTAAATAGTTGCAATTTAATGCTAAAGGCCTAGAAGATTCTTAGAGAAATGTTGGCCTTCATTCTGTGTTGGAAGAGTGAGAAAGCTGGTTCAAATTAAAAAAAAAAAAAAAAAAAAAAAGGATACAGTAGCAACAGGACAGATGATCTTCCCAGCAAGAATGAAGATAAATATGGAAAAAACCAAAAGTTTCCTCTTCTGTGTTCTTTTATCTCATCATCTGGTCTACCCTCAGAAGGTATTATCCACATTTAGGGTGCATTTTCCCACTTGCGATAATCTGATCAAGAAAGTCCTTCATAGGAGTGCTCAGTAGCTTGCATTTTAATTGATTTCAGGTCCAGTAAAGTTGACAAACAAGATTAGTTATCACAACTCCTTTGGTCTAATTATATTAACTTTCTATTGTAGTATAGTGGACTACCACAAATATATTTCCTAACTAACATTTGGAGAAATACCTTCACTAGATTATCTTATTGTGGTCTCACAAAGCTTTATTTTTGGGACTATAGTCTGTGATTACCTAGAAATAGTAGTTAAATTTCTTCACATGTTACAAAAGAGAAGACATTACAGAAAAGATAAGCACCAGAAGTAAAGGCCATTGGGACCAACTTAAATTTTGTTATCTAAACCAGTGTTATGGGGCACAAGACTTTAGTATTTCATACTTGCAAAGAACTGTACTTTTACTCATTTGTGGTTTTGTTGATGACAGAATTGGATAATACAAATACTTAAGTGTAGTTTATGTACATTAAGAAGTAACAATTGAAAGTAAAAAAAAAACATGAAATCACTTTTGATGATTTTTTTTCTATACTAACAATCAAATACCCAAAATTGTATTCCTCTTGCATGTCTATTACTTGATCTATTATGTTAGCACCATCATTAGGAAGCTAATTCATCACACTAGAAGAGTTGTTTGTGTTATATGTTATAAATTACTATAATAATATCCTGCACCTGATAGCTATTCATTTTAGGCTGTCTGATTTATCATAAAATCAAACTGTACTGTATTTGAAGACAAACAAATTGAAGTTCATTTTCTTGGTCTTGAGGGATATGTTGAAACCAAGATGTTTGAGAACATAATTATTAATTGGGAGTTAACTGCATTTCTGGTACAGATTTTGATTACTTAGAAATGGTAGTTAAATTCTTCATACTTGTTTTTAGGCCATTTTATATGTTCTTATATGATAATCAGTATGAAGCTAAACTGTTATCTGTTCTACTGCTTTTCTATCTTAACAGTGAATTATTTGGCATAAAACTCATAAAGCATACAAAACACATTTTTAAAAAAGTAGAAGCATAAAAACAGGAGAGCAGGGGAAAACCCTGAAACTGAGGGACTCTTAAGTCTCCAGTCCAGGATTCACATTTGTGGGAGCACAAGAAAGTGAGAGAATTTATTTTTTTCTTTATTAGTTCTTTGAGAATTTCATATAATATATGGGTTTCTGTGTTAATCACCATATACTATACACAGGAGCATCTTTTTAAAAGTACTTGGTTATTTTATTTATTTACATTTCATTTCCTGGTCTCCTCTTTGTAAACCCCATCCCATTCCCCCTCTTCTTTGCCTCTAAGAGGGTGCTCTCCTATCTACCCACCCACTCCTAGCTCACCCCTCTAGCATCCCCCTCCACTGGGGCCACAAGCCTCCATAGGACCAAGGACCTTCCCTCCCATTGATGCCAGATAAGCTAGTCCTCTGCTACATAGGTAGCTGGAGACACGAACCCATCCATGTATACTCTTTGGTTGAAGGTTTAGTCTCTAGGAGCTCCTGGGGTTGGACACAGAAACTTCTTTGATGAGGGGTAGAGAGACACATTAATCTATGGGTATAACTAAGTCACTGGGGCTTGGTTTAGTACTATATTATATTCAGCAGAATAATAGCAGTATATTTTCCCTTGAGGTTTATGACCTGTCTTAGCCACAGGTTCTTGGCCTGATGTGGCCAAGTACGGATTTTGACTTATAGAGTGGCAATTTATAAAGGAAAGTATTTAATTGGGTTTATGATTCCAGGTGGTTAGAGTGCTTGATGATGGAGGGATGGAGGCATGATGGTAGGAGCAGCTGAGAGGTCATACTTGGAATGGAAAGCTGTAGGCACAAAGCACACCTGGAAAGGCATGAGTCTTTTTAAAGCTCAGAGTCTACCTCCAAGTGACATACTTTGTCCAGCAAGGCCACACTTCTGAATCTTCCCTAAACAGTCGCCAACTGGAGACTAATTATTTAACTGCCCAAGATTTATGGGGGACATCTCCTTCAAACCCTCATGTGAGATCTGGCTGGTGACTGTGTTAACTTCCTTGTTATTGATGTTTTCATCCTTGTCTGATATCACAACCCAGCTTGTTTAGCCTTCAATCATGAACCAAAGACCAGGACCTTCCCAGGACTCTTCTAAACCTTCAGCAACAGGCTGAGGAATCTAGCCACTTGAAAGAAACTCTTACTAGTTGTTAGCCTCTTCAGTATGCAGCTAACAATGATTGAACTACATATCATGTGAGCCAATCTAATAAATCCACTTTGATCATATATTAATTTTATCAGGTCTGTTCCTCTAGAGAACCCTGACTAGTACAGATTTAGGTATCTGGAGTGGTTTTGGAGAAATAGGTTTATAAGGATGCATTTCTCTAGAGACTTTGGTGATATCTATAGTGGAAGACTTCTCTAGTACAGAGAACACTGAAAATCCATGGTAAGAGCTAGGTGAGATAAATGTATTTTATACTTATGGCTCGTACTTTATGAGAAGCTAAGTATTTATTGATTCTATCTATAAATCTCTTTAACATATCTGGAAATGCAATATAAATATGCTGGTTGGTTGGTTTCTTCTAACGTTTCTGGACAAAGTAACTAAGGAGTTCAGTGATGCACACTGTCCTAATTAGGGTTACTATTGTGATAAAACATCATGATCAAAAGCAACTGGGGGAGGAAAAAAGTTTATTTGGCTTACACTTTCATATTGCTGTTCATGGTCAAAAGATGTCAGGACAGGAACTAGAACAGGGCAGGAACCAATGCAGAGACCATTGGAAAGGCGTGCTGCCTAATGCTTGGTTACCATGACTTTCTCTCCTTGCTTTTTGTAGAGAACCCAGCACCATCAGCCCAGGGATGGTATCACCCACAGTGAGCTGGAAACCCCACCCATCAATACCTAATTAATAAAATACCCTATAGCCAGATCTTATAAAGGTATTTTATCAGATAACCCTAGCTTGTATTAGGTAAGACTTCTACATATGCCCTGAGGAGAAATAGTATTCTTCCAATAGCCAAAAGAGCGAAGTTGATAAAAAAAATAAACCAACCCAAGCTGACTTACTGTGCAAGTAAATGCCAGTCTCAATGGGCAGGACAGTGATTGGAATAGAATTAGATTCTGTAACTTGGAATGGAGACTTGCAATATACTGATGGAACCGAGTAACTGAACTCTCAGATAATTGTGGGTTTATCTTGTCTCGAGAAGGAATAGGCCTAATCCCATTGGCTGATGAATTTCTACCATCATCCTATGCAAAATAGACCTCTCCACTCTTGCACAGGGAAATTACTCCTGTATTGTTTATGGAATTAGGAATGACTAACACTGTTCAACAAAACAATACTGATACCCCTCAGTGCCCACTCATCTTTGCCTCTAGATCTGCAACAAGATCCTTGACTTAGCAAGTCTCCAAGAGATGTGTTACATGCTGTAACTCGTGAGGAGGTGAGCTACATTCCTTAAGAACTTCTTAAGGTTTCCAATACATAGAAGCACATGTTTAGGGAATGTGCACATGGAATATATATAAAATGTATATATAACATACAACATATAACATATAATATATTTATTTATTTACACATACATATATAGTATAATAGTAAAAGGGACATAAAATTATATCAGTATGAATTTATTTATATAACTACTTTGATCAGAGTTTCTTAGTTTTATATTGCAGTTTTTACAATAAACATAGTGACCAACTGTTTGATTGCTAGACTGTTTGATTGCTAGTCAAAAGAAGGCATACTATGAATGAGTTGATGTCTACTGATTGATACTCCCTTATATTACTGTTGGAAGAGAGGCTCAAAATGAAGGGAAATTGGAATGTGATGGTGGATTATCACTGTTATATTTAATCCTCCACAATGAGAGAGTTCATAAAATGTAGACTTTACTATCATTTAAAAACAGATTTTTTGAAGGAAGCACCAGAATACTTGGGAAAAAGGTTGTTATTGTTCTTATTTGTATACATGACTATAAACTAGGAGTCTTGGCTCATCAATTGAATACTTTGTAATGAGTATAACTGGGCCCAAGAATAGCAAGGACTGAGTGGCAGCAGAGAATCTCAAAGCAAAGTTAACATATTTACCATAATAGCAAAAGCAGAGAAATGCTCACTAGGATCTGATTTACATAGCCCTTGGGATTGCCTAATTAATCAAGATGTTCCCATAAGCAAAATAAGTTCTTTCTCTACTAAGTTTCTGCTTCATTTATGTAAGCAAAAGAATTCTAGATCAGATAAAAGAACAACTACCTTAAATTACAGCAGCAGAGAATTGTAGTCTCAACCAATTTCCAGAATTGATTTAGTTAACAGACCCAGAATCCCATGAATAAAGAGGAGACCACGTTTTCTGGAAATACCTTGTTACAATACTTTAAAATCTTACTATTAAGGGCCAGAAAGATGGCTTAGAGGTTAGTACCATGGATTGCTCTTGAGGAGAATTCATTTTCAAACACCAACTGTAGGTCATTTTGGGTAAGGAAGGGATGTTTATATTAAAACTTAAAGACTTTTATTTTCCTTTAAAATTATGTGTATATTTGTGTCTCTTTGTGTGCATATGTATACACTAGAGTAGTTGCCAGAGAGGGTCCAATTATGCACATTACATTTACATCATCCAAATTAGGTGGCTGATAACCAGTTATTAGCACAGCTGTAGGGCAATCTAATATCTCTGGCCCTAGTGCTGTGAAACGTGCTGCATTCTTTTGCCTGTGCTTAAATCACTAGAGATCCTATTCCACAGATACTTGCTCAGCTATGTTCATTCTCACTCTATTCACAATAGTTAGAAAATGGAAATAACCTAGATATCCTTCAACTGATGAAATTGGAAGTTAAATGCATGGACCTGAAAATACACTAATTGGAGTAACAAAAAGCCAAGTTTTCTCTCATATTTGTTGATTCTAGCTCTGAAGTTGTGGATGTGATATAAAATCTAAAGATAGTAGGAAAGCAAGAAGAGACCATGTTGGGAGAGAGAAAGGAACTCAAGAGAGGGGACTACAAGAATACAGGTACTGTGAGGGAATAATCGGTAGTGTGATGGGACAATCTTTAGCTGGAAGTGGAAAAGGAGGACAGTACAGAGGAGGGGAGTGTACTGGCTGTTTTTTGTATATCAACTTCACACAAACTGGAGTTACCACAGAGAAAGGAGCTTTCCTTGAGGAGATCTCTGGGCTGGTAGTCTTGGGTTCTATCAGAAAGCAAGCTGAGCAAGCCAGGCCTCTGCATCATCTCCTGCTTCCTGGCTTGCTTGAGTTCCGGTCCTGACTTCCTTTGGTAGTGAACAGCAATATGAAGGTGTAAGCTGAATAAACCCTTTCCTTCCCAACTTGCTTTTTGGTCATGATGTTTTGTGCAGGAATAGAAACCCTGACTAAGACAAATTGGTACCAGCATAGTGGGGTATTCCTGTGACAACCTGATGATGGTTTGGGGAGGACTGTAGAAGGGCTTTGGAACTTTGAGCTAGAAGAACCATTGGGATGTTAAGAGCTCTGTGGGAAATTCTGTAGGAGATTGGAAGATAATGTTGAGAACAGTGCAAAAGATGGAGGCCTGGATTGTGAAATTTCCAAGTGAAGATTAAAGACTCTTATCAGGGCTGTAGCTATTTTGATTGTGAAGATTCTGTGGTTTTGGTTAGCTGGGGCTGAAGAATCAGCCATGATTAACAAGATACCAGAACTACTAAAATGAAACCTTTGCATTACTGGAACTATTGATGCTGGTTAGCTGGAGCTAAAAAATTAGTGGTGATTTAGAAGAGACCAGCATCATTGAGGTGACATCTTCTGGGGAGTGTCTTTTGAGAGCACAGAGGCCGTATTCCAGAGATAGCCAAGGTTGTACCTTGTGCTGCAGCAGGACTTGGTAATGTGTAAGAGTCACCCAGGTGGTACTAATTTTAAAGGCATGAAGGGGTCATGAAGAGCACCTGAGGCTCAGCATAGTGAGAGGCCATGGAAGGCCATTGGTGAAGGTGCAGCCTCAGGTGCAATTGATGGGCCAGGACTGAAGGGGTCATGCAAATGGGTTAAGGCTTGGAACCATGAAGAGAGCCTATTGGTGAAGCCTAGTTACAGTGGAAGACAGCAGTATTTTGGAGATGCCAGCATCATGAGATGACCACCAAGAACAGCAGCAGCAGTGGAGTACAGACAGCTGTAGCCTAGAAGACAAGGTGTGTGCTACAAAGGGCAGAGCTGGAGAAGTGACCAAAGCCCTTAGAAGAGCCCAGATATTGGATGCTTAGAGTTTGATTTTGCTTTTGATTGTGACTGTGCTCTGATATTTTTCCCTCTTGAAGGAAGAAAGTATTTTAGTGAAGTCCACAGTTAAGATACTTTGAATTATAAAAAAAGACTTTGAATTTTAAAAGATATTGGGTATTTTAAAGGAATTAAAATTTTAATATGTATGAATTTGTAAAGACTGTGGAACTTTTAAAGTTATTTGGATCTTGTGGATGAATAAGAAAGTGTTGAGGCTTATTAATGATTTGATTGTGTGTCATGTTGACAAGAGATCAATTGTACTGGATGGTTTTGTGTGTTAGCTTGACACAAGCTGGAGTTACCACAGACAAAGGAGCCTTCTTTGAGGAAATGCCTCCATGAGATCCAGCTGTAAGGCATTTTCTCAGTTAGTAATCAAGGGTGGGAGGGCCCATTGTGGGTGGCACCATCCCTGGGCTGGTAGTTTTGAGTTTAATAAGAAAGCAAGCTGAGCAAGCCAGGGGAAGCAAGTCAGTAAGTAACATCCATCCATGGCCTTTGCATTAGCTCCTGCTTCTTGGCCTGCTTGAGTTCTGGTCCTGACTTCCTTTGGTGATGAACAGCAATACACAAATGTAAGCCCAGTAAACCCTTTCCTTCCTAATTTGCTTCTTGGTCAAGATGTTTTGTGGAGGAATAGAAACCATGACTAAGACAGGGAGGAATAAATGACACTAAGAATGTTAAAAATATAAGGAGCCATTATGTTATATTTATTTTAAATTATATACTATAAATATACTTGTGTATGTACATATATTATATTTATTATATATCCTTAAATATATAGTCACAAGCACTCTATAGGAAGGATTAGAAGGTGTCACCTTCTTGAGGTAGGTTTGACCTTGTACAGGGAGATGTGTCCTTGGGGGTTGACTTTGAAGTTTCAAAAGCCTTACCAAGCCAGTATCTCTTTCTGTCTGGGAATCAGGTTGTAAAACTCTCAGCTACTGCTCTAGTGCCATGTCTGTTTGTTTATGACCATGAGCTAACCCTCTAAAACTTTAAGGAAGCCCCTAATTAAATGCTTCCATTCATGAGAATTTCCTTGGTCATGTGTCTTCACAGCAAGGTAACAGTAACAAAGACAGTTTCCAAACTCAACCCATAGCTGTTTCTCCAGTCTCAGAATGCATAAATTGGGTAGGTATATGAATTGTGTATGTATATATATATATATATATATATATATATATATACACACATACATACACACATATATACTTAGATATGTATATACCTAGATATGTATATATCTAAGTATATATACATATATATGTATGTATATATATACACAAACATATATACATAAATGTGTGTATCTACACACATGTCACACACACATCTATCTATATATCTATCTATATATCTCTATATATCTATTCCTAAGGGAACTGTGTATCTACATACATGTATATATGTGTATATATGTAAGTTATACACATGTACATTACATATATATAGGTGTATGTATATGTGTGTATATATGTATGTATGTATAAAATTTTACAGTTTGGTAATACTGTTCTGCCCAAGAACCACAGACTAACAAAAAATCCATATAAGAGATATGGGAAAAGTACATTTGAGTTGCTATTGAGGAGAGTCTAAAAGACCATCAAACATTAAAGGTTAGAATCTATTTCTGAAGACACTACACATGTTAGGTATAGGTGGTGGAGAAAGCAAGCTGGATCTGACCTAGAGGCTTCTTCCCTTAGGAATGGATCTCATAGTACCTGAAGGTGATATGCAAGCTGCTAAGGAAGAAAAACAATAGTTCTACTGAGATGTGAAACTTCCAAACCACAACAATGACCAATACAGCAATATATTACCAAATTTGTAATATTAGCACTTATAAGTTGGGGATAACCAACAACTTTCCTTTTTCTTTTTCTTTGTTTTTTTTTTTTTTTTGAGACAGGGTTTCTCTGTGTAGCCCTGGCTGTCCTGTCTTTTTTTTTTTTTTTAAAGATTTATTTATAATTATATTTAAGTATACTATAGCATCTTCAGACATACCAGAAGAGGGCATCAGATCTCATTATGGAGGGTTGTGGGCCACCATGTGGTTGCTGGGATTTGAACTCAGGTCCTTCGGAAGAGCAGGCAGTGCTCTTAACTGCTGAGCCATCTCTCCAGCCCAACCAACAACTTTCTAACAGAACTGAATGTAACACAGTAGTGGGGAGGGACCTCATGTCTGGTGCTGTAAACCTTGCCCACTACTCATGGTTGATGAGGCCATGGAACCTAGAGGAGAAAGTACTACTGTTATTTTCCTAAACCAGTATACGTTTGAACTTCATTCTAAATATTTATCTTTACACCCACGTGTAGATACAGCTCTTACCTAGCACTAAAGTAGCTTCTTTTTGGAGCGTGTTGATACCTTTAGCCATACTGGCCATAGTGCAGAGAGCTATTGACCACGAGGACCTGTGTTCTAAGTGATGTATCTACAATGCAACTCCTACATAAAGCTTAGGGAATGCCACAGAAGGAGGATTGAAAGATTTCAGAGAGCCAGAGTGTCTTCTGTGAGAATGTCATCTATATATGATAGGAAAGCTATGCCCATGAGATCTCTACAATGTGGTTGCCTAAATAAGAGCTGAAAAAAATGACATTGACATCCTAATATGTTTGGGGGAAATCTCACAAGTCTCCACCCCTAAATAAGAACTATAGGCAGTTCGTTAACCTGAACCAGCAGGTCATTTTTCTAAGGAGAACTAAGAAACCAGATAAAGAAGATAGGAAAGTAGGGCTCAGGATATATTGCACTATCTCTATCTTATGCCAAGAAAGTTTATTAAGAAGTACAGTACCTTATATTCAGCTTTCAAGAGGAAAATGGGACAAAGCCAGTAGTAGAAGGGCATTATACAATGTATTAAAGTCATCAATAAGCTAATCAAGCAATGTTGTACAAGGAGAACACAGGATACGTCAAGGGTGTCACAGACTGAGCATAGAGTGGCCTTGGGGCTGATAACTTCGGTCACTTCAGAGGCAAAAGCCAAGTTCCCAGGAGCCAAAGCCCTGGACCAAATTATAGACCAATTCTTGCTAAGTCTGCCTCTGGCAAGAGCATACAACTAGGTTATCTTTCTTTCTCTCTCTTTCTTTCTTCTTTTCTTTTTTTGTTGCTTTGTTCATTTGTCCTTTCATTGTTTTTTCTTTCATTCTTCCTTTCTTTCTTTCTTTCTTTCTTTCTTTCTTTCTTTCTTTCTTACACCTTGCTCACTGGCCCACCTCCAGGTGACCCCCTCCCACAATCCTTCCTCCTACCCCTCCTCTTCTACTTTGAGCAGATGGGGGCTCCCTGAGTATTCATCCACTCAGGCACCTGGCGGGAGTGGGGGGCGGCGTAGACACATCTACTTAGGCCAGACGAGGCAGCTCAGCTAGAAGAACATAACCCATGGACTGGTAATAGCTTTTGGGATAGCCCCCATTCCAGTTCCTCTTGATCCATATGAAGACCAAGATGCACATCTGCTACATATGTACTGGCAGGCCTATATATAGCCAGTGTATGCTCTTTGGTTGTGGTTCAGTTTCTGAGAGCCCTAAGGTCCAGATTGTTAACTCTGTTGGTCTTCCTATAGAGTTGCTGTCCCATTCGGGGCCTGCAATCATTCTCCCCCTACTCTTCCATAAGAGTCCCCAAGATCTATCCATTCTTTTGCTGTGGATATCTACATCTGTCTAAGTCACCTGCTGGGTGGAGCCTCTCAGAAGGCAGCCATGCTAGACTCCTGTCTGTCATTATAATAGAGTGTCATTAATAGTGTCAAGGATTGGTGCTTGCTCATGGGATGAGTTTCAAGTTGGGTCAGTTATTGGTGGGTCATTCCCTCAGTCTCTGCTCCATCCCCATGTCCCTACATTTCTTGTAGATAGGATAAATTTTGGGTCAAAATTTTGTGGGTGGGCTGTTGTCCATATTGCTCCTTTGGGGTTCCTGCCTGGCTATAGGAGGTGGTCTCTTCAGGTTCTATAATCCCTGATCCTGAACACCCCCTCACTCCCCTCTTCATCCCCTGTCCCACCCAGTTCCCTCCCTCCACCTGCTTCTTTTCACTATTTTATACCCCCTTCTAAGTGTGATTCAAGAATACTCATTTGGGCCTTTCTTCTTGTTTAACTTTTTGGGTATGTGGGGTGTATCATGCGTATCCTGTATTTCATGGTTAATATCCACTTTTAAGTGAGTACATACAATGCATGTCCTTTGGAGACTGGGTTACTTTACTCAGTATGATACCCTCTAGTTTCATCCATTTGCCCGCAAAACTCATGATGTCTTGTTTTTTAATAGCTTAATAGGATTCGATTGTGTTGATGTATCATATTTTCTTTGTCCATTTTTCAGTTGAGGGGCATCTAGGTTGTTTCTAGTTTCTGGCTATTATGAATAAAGCTGCTATGAGTATATTTGAGCAAGTGTCTTTATGGGATGGTAGAGCATCTCTTGGATATATGCCCAGGAGAGATATAGTTGAGTCATGTGATAGAAGTATTCCAAATTTTCTAAGAAACCACCAAATTGATTTCCAAAGTGGATGTACAAGTTTGCACTTCCACCAGCAATGGAGGAGTGTTCTCCTTGTTTTACATCCTTGCCAGCATGTGCTATCACTTGAGTTTTTGATCTTAGTTATTCTGACCTTTGTAAGATGGAATCTCAGAGGTGTTCTCATTTACATTTCCCTGATGACTAAGGAATTTGAACATTTCTTTAAGTGCTTCTCAGTCATTCGAGATTCCTCTGTTGAGAACTCTCTGGTTCTGTATCCCATTTTTTAATTGGGTTATTTGGGTTGTTGATGTCAAACTTTATGGGTTCTTTATAAATTTTGAATATTAGTCCTATGTCAGATGTAGGGTTGGTAAGATCCTTTCCTATTCTATAGGCTGTTGTTTTGTCCTATTGACAGTGTCCTTTGCTTTACAGAAGCTTTTCAGTTTCATGAAATCCATTTATCAATTGTTAATCTTAGATCCTGAGACATTGTTTTTCTGTTCATTGGGGCCTGTGAGAAAATCTTGGATTGGCCTGGCTCTTAACTATTAATGACTACTGAGAGTAAGAAAATCAGTCTTTCCCAAAGATGAGCTCACTAATTGGTTGTTCAATATTAAGGGGTCAGACCTAAAACCATATATATACTAGTAATATTAAATGGACTCAGTAGGTTTTGTTCATTTATTTATATACATACACAGATAACAATAACAATTAAGAAAAATAGGCCATGAATTTGAAAGGCTGGGAGAGACATAGAATAACTTGATGGGAAGATATGGGGGAATAATGTAAACACAGTAATCTTATATTAAATTGCAAAAAGTTAAATATTTTAAAATAAGGCTTAATGAAAGCATTTAAAATGTTTCATCATATATTATCTTTTAAATCTTCTAATCTGTTTCATTTTGTAAGAGTTGTTACATATGCTGTTCTCTCTTTTATATTTTATTTGCTCTGACTTCCAGTAATAAGTATGCATTGAATGCTCATAAAAAATAGGGTCTTATGAAGGTCAGCAATCCATGTACTTCTACAAGGTCTGATTCGTGATGAATGTAGTGAGTTCCTATGATATTTTGATGAGAATGGACTTATAAGACTTATATTTTTGAATCCTGGTTCCACAATTAATGGAACTTTTTGGAAAGGATTAGGAGTAGTTGGAGTTTTGGGGTCTTCTTGGAGAGTTGTGGCTTCTTTAGAGAAGGTGTGTTACTTGGGGGGTGAGGTTTGAAGTTTCAAAAGCCCTAATAGGCCCAGTCTCTCTCTCTCTCTTTCTCTGTCTGTCTGTCTGTCGGTCTTTGTCTCTGACTCTCTGTCTCTGTCTCTCTGTTTCTGTCTCTCTTTCTCTCTCTCCACTGCTTGTGCATCAGGATGTAAAAAGCTCTCAGCTATTGCTGCAGCACCATGTCTGCTTCATTCTTATCATGATGATTATAGACTAGTCCTCTGAAACTGTAAGCAAACCCCTAATGAATTGCCTAATTAATTTATAAGAGTTTTCTTGGTCATGGAGTCTCTTCACAGCAACACTGTAGTAACTAAATTAGCTGCCAGACTCACAATCTATGGCCCTTTTCTCTCATCTCAGGATGCATAAATTGTCTAGGTATAAATTAGAAAGGAGCAGACTTCTATGTTGGTTCTCTGAACTCCTTAATGAGATATATTGTTTTGTTTGGATTGATCAAATTGAAGCCATTGGAGCTGCCTCTATGTGGAAAAATAGTGATCTAAAATGTATCACATATTTGGGTGGATTAGAAGGATTAATGCCAGCATCAAGAACTTAAAAGTACACAATGCCACCACTTTTCCCTGTAGCTTTCTTGTTGGTCTTGTACAGAAGATGGATGGGTCATGAGAATGATAGGTGATTGGCATACATTTAAGTGTTGACTAAAGTCACAGCTGTTGTACAAAATGTGGGTTTCCTTTATTAAGCAGATATTAACCCTCCTGATAGCTGGTATACAGTTTTTGACTTGTGGAATCCTCTTGACGTTCATCCATGTATGGTCACGAGGAACACTGCAAACAATCTTTTATTAGCTTCCAATGAGTCATTAATAAGCCTTTACTGTTGTACCTTGAGAATATTTTAGTATTCCAGCCCTGTGTCAGGAATCTTGATTTTCTGTCTCTTCTACAAGGTATTACACAGTTCTGTTACATTGGTGACATTGTGCTGGTTTGGCCTAGGGGATAGGCACTCTAAAGTTGCTGATTAAATATCCATGTTCAACAGAATGAGAAATAAATCCAATCAGAATTCAAGGATGTTTTGCTATCACAAAATTTCTATAAGTTCAGTTCACAAATGGGACATAAAGACCAAATCCTAAACTATTAAGTTTTCATTGTGAACTTGATACAACTTAGTATCACTTGGGAAGAAGGAACCTCAGTTAAGGAATCTTCAGATTAGATAAATCTGTTGCTATGCCTTTGAGAAATTGTCTTGACTGATGATTGGCATGAGTTGGCCCAACATACTGGGCCAACATTTTTCTCTTCAGTTAGGTCTGAGATGTATAATAAAGCTAGCTAAGCATGAGTCAGTGAACAAGCCAGTAAGCAACATTCTGCCATGCTTTAGCTCTCCCTGACCTCTGTCAATGATGGATTGTTCCCTGAAAGTGTAAGCTGAAATAAAGCTATCATCCCTAAGTTTCTGTGGTAGTTTGGCTGAGAATGGCCTCTGCAGGCTCATAGACTTGAATTCTTGATCATCAGAGAGTGACACTATTTAAAAGTATTACAAGTGCGGTCTTATTGGAGGATAAGGGTTTCAGGTTTCAAAAAGCCCATTACAAGCCTAGAGTCTCTGCTCTTTCTGAGATCTTTGGATTTGGATGTAAAACTCTCAGCTACTTCTCCAGCATCATGTCTACCTGCATGTCGCCATTCTTTCTGCCACAAAGACAAAGCATTAATCATCTCAAACACTTGGCAAACCACAATTAAATGTTTCTCTTTATAAGAGTTGTAGTCATGGTGTCTTTTCACAGCAATAGAACACTGACTAAGACAGTTGGTTTTTCGTCATGGTATTTATTATAACTACAGAAAGCAAGCTAGAACACACATACTTGACACATAACTCAGGGAATGTTGCAGTACAGGGAACAGAAAGGTTTTAAAAGCCAAAGATAAAGTTGAACCAGAGCAAAATTCTGGACATGATAGGATCACTTCCTGCAGAAACTCACAGCAGCTGTAGTTTCCTGCACATGATCAAGCCAGTACATATTCCAGAATGGAGGTGGGAGCAGCTCATTAACCCTATTTATAGTTGAGAAGTGATCAATAGTTAATGACTTAAGAAAGTTGGTCTTCTATTAAATATGGCTGCCCTTCACAGATCAGCTATACTCCAGTGAATGACCCCACATCCATGAGTATATGGGAAACACAAATAGAACTCAGTGGGTTTTTTAAAAGGAAGACACAAAGTTGGGGGTATAGGGAAGTTATGGTTAGATCAGGAAAAATTCAGGGGGCAGAGTGGAGATGAAATGATAAAAACACATTGTATACATGCATGATAAATTGTTTACATGCATGCCATTCTCAACAAATTAATGCAATACCATATTTTAAAGTTAATAATAAGGATTCCAACGTGTCAGACTCATGAATTCTAATGACTTGCCTGTCTATATGAGAAAATGCAGACTTGCCTTACATAAAGGCTAGTAGTTTTATAATCTGACACTAGGTTTATTTTATATGGTTAGTATGCAATTAAACACACATATATCACATACACACATTTTGGATAGGAAGCCATTTAAAAATGGTGTTCAATGAAAAGTTCTGAGTGCCATGACCTGTGTACGGTTATTATGCAATTTGAACGTCAAGCTTCACAAGCTATGCCTTGTTCTATTTTCTTAGAGCATCCCACGAAATATTTTCATAAAATAATTATCTAAGTCAATATAAAATTTGAACCAGTTTATCGAAATCTTTTGGGAAAACATGATCACTAGCATTAGGTTCCCTTGAAGTTTGTTTGTTTGTTTTTCAGAAAAAAATACCTGTGTTGAACACCAAGCAGTAGCTAGGAAAACTGGTCTTCTACTCATAATGCCGAGGCAGCCAAGGCTTATACATGTCAAGTTCATATGTAGCTGTGCCTATCTCTGGCTGCACCAAGAAATAAAGTATATACTACGTCTGCATAATCATTTTCTTTGTGTTTCTTCCTCGGTCTGTATCACTGTCAGTGTTCTATAGATGGAGTTACAAGTGACAGAATCATTAACATAGTGCCAACTTTTAGACACTTAAAACACTGTTTTTTATTTTTAATGTGTCACAGTTGGGCACACAAACACAAAGACAGGATTCCCATATACAAAATGAGTTCATTCCACAATAATATAGGGCCTCTCACAGAAAAAGAGAGAGCTTGGGTTTGGGTAATTGAGCTTATCTGTATCACTGAAATCTCTCTGCTGCTCTGCACTTTCCACTTGCCTAACAACCAGTCTCTCTCGCTTAGACTTCCTTTCTTGATGCTAAAATGTGGAATCATTAGGCCCTCTCTATATTCTTTAATAGACTCCAAGTTTGCAATCACAATGCTGTCTCCTTTGGGATGCGATTTTGTGTTTGTCTTCTGAGTCTCCTATAGAAAATTTAAATCCCTAAAGGTAGAAGAGTAAATCTTCTAAAGACAGAGACTATATAATAATACAATTAAAATGTACTTCAATGAGGCATAGCTGCAGCTCAAATTTAACTAAACTGACATTGTTTGATAGCTATAGAAAGACGGGCAGAAATGTCACTGTTTTTATCATTCACAAATAAAATAAAGTGAGTGTAATAATGATCAGAAGACCACTAATGCTGTGTTATTTATTGTATTCAGCACCGTGATCATATTCTGATTATTCTTAACTTTCACCCCCTTCTACCTCCTCATGTGGACTTGTCTACCCTTCTCACTGTAGGGGCATTTTCCTATGCTCATGTCTTTTTGTTCTGTTCATCAAGCCACTAAATTTAACTAGGTCAATCCTTGTGGGCAGAATTTTACAGGTATTCAATGGAGCTTGGTGAGCTCACCATTGGGTATTTATCGGAGATACTGGTTTTTCTTCCCTAATAATGTTTCAGTAACCAATAGTTCAGAAGGGAGAAAAAGGTCCTTATGAGGCTCTCCAATATCCATGACTATTGATAGGTTGAGTCTTGTAAAAGTTGAGGCTCAGTATAGACAACCACAGCTGGTGTAAACTCATGATTGCAAAGGCTACGCTATACCCAAAGATTAGCATTTCACTCTCTTTCTTCATATATCCTGGCTATTATTTTGCCTCTTCTTCCATTGTATTTCTTGAGCCTTATAGGGAATCAAATAAATGTCCTGTTTGGAAATGAGCACTTGAGTATGTGATAAAACAAGAGTATCTCTAAAGAGAAGATTCTCTGATTAAGGCTGGAAGCAGATGTTTTTGTTCTGTGGGCGGAAATATAGATGCTTAGAATGCAGCACAATACCACACTACTTAGCAAAATGACAGTGATGAGTCCCCCTGTAGGGCCTATAATATGTCTAGAACTGAGTTTTTGACCAGGTTTACAGTACCAGGTTCAAAATCCTGGTGCGCCTGAAATCCATGCAGAAGATTTCATTGTTTCTATATCACATTGTCTCTACTGAACTAGTGGACACATCTTGCTGTGTTGTTCGGTGTTGTAGTTTGCAGGGTTCACAGCTGGGTAAGACCACTAATGGGTTTTTTTTTCTAGCTGCCTGAGTAGCATTTTCTGGTATCATGAAAGCTGGCAAGCAGAGAGGGAGCTTCCAGCATGGCTCCAGCTTGGTTTCTATATATTTTACAACCAAGGCATATGGTATCTTAAGCAATAAGGGTATTATCATTTAGTTCTGTCGGGCAACAAAGAAGTATGGTTAGGGTTGTATTGTTTTAGTAACTTCTAGAGTCTACCTGACTAACAGCTGATAAGAAAATATCCCACACTTGGCACTAAGATCTTTGTTTTAACAACCTGTGGCTTTGAGAAAAAACTTTATTCAGCCAAACAGAATATTTCCCTTTTGAATCTTATATTTTTTAACTTTTTTTGTAACATATGCTTCAGTATGGCTGTTTCTATATCCCTTGTTTTGTTTACCTCCACATCTCTCTCTTCCCTCTACCCCCATGCCTGTTAAACATCTCCACCCACAATATTTCCCTCTCTGCTTCCATATCTCTTAGGTTATTCTAACCTCACTGTCTTGTGCATTCTCTGGCTTCCCGGCTTTTATAGGTAAGGTCAAAAATCATTCATATGTGACTAAGAATATCCCCTATTTGTTTTTCTAGATCTGGGTTACCTCAGTATAGCATCTTCAAATTTATCTGCAAATTTTATATTACATGCATTCCTAATGTTAATATTATATCAGATTTACAGCTGTCAAAGACATTTCTTCCATTCTGCCAGATGCCTCTTTTCTCTGCTGACTGCTTCTTTTTCTGTACAACTTTATAGTTTCATCAGGTCCTATTTGCCTTACTTTCTAAGAAAATGGAGTTTTGTGTAGGAAGTTCCTCTTCATGCCTATATTTTGTAGCACACTTTTAGAGTTACACTTTTATTTTTCACACTAAGGTGCTTGACTCACTCAGACTTGAGTTTTATACAGGGTGAGAAATAAGGATGTCTTCCTTCTTCTCCATGTAGATGGCCAGTTTTTCCAGGGTCACTTGTTTACTTTTGGCATCTTTGTAAAAAGTCAGATGGTTGTAATTGTGTGAATTTGTATTTGAACCCTCTATTTTATTCCATTTATCTACATGCCTGTCTTGTGATAGTACCATGCCTTTACAAAATTTCTCTTGCTTTATAGAATGCATTGAAATCAGATATGGTATTTGTGAAATCTTTAATTGTCAACTTGACATGGCTTATAATAACCTGGGAAGAGAGTGCCAATAAAAAAATTTCTACATTTGGTAGATCAATGGACATGCATGCAGGGGGATTGTCTGAAGTTAATTGACATAAGTCAACTTTGCCCCCCATGGGCAGCACTACTCTTGAGGGAAGGGAGAAACAACTTGAACTATATGAAGGTAGATCAGTGGAGCGGAGTACACACAAACAATGAGGCAACAAGCACATATGCATCCATTTTTTTTTTTATTTTGGTCATACTTTTAGAGGTGTCTATCTCAAGCTCTTGACACTGTGACTTCTATGTACGATAGACTATATAACCTGGAACTGTAAATTGAATTAAATCTCTTTCCCCCATAAGTTATCTTTGTCAGCAACAGAAATAAAACTAGAATAATACTAGCAGAAAAATGCTTCCATATGAATTTTAAAAAATTCTATTTCAGTGAAGAATAGCATGATGATTTTGATTTGAATTGCACTGAATTTGTAGGTCCACATAAATGTTGGGTATTGAATATCCTCTATACTACAGAACATGGTCATACCCCTGTGCATTTTTTTTTGTTTTTTTGAGACAGGGTTTCTCTGTGTAGCCCTGGCTGTCCTGGAATTCACTCTGCCTGCCTCTGTCTCCCAAGTGCTGGGATTAAAGGCATGTGCCACCACCACCTGGCCCCTTGTGTATTTTTTACTCCTGTGTTAAATACAGAGAATATGCTATTAAATATTTGAAACTGAGAGACTAAGAGACAGCTCTAAATTTAGAAGTTATGATCTAACTCTGTTTTAGGTTGACAAATTAATTACTTGTTCAAACCAATGTCCAGAAGAACTATAAGCTATAAACATTTTAATAAGATTCTTTACTACATTCATAAGTATTGTATGTTAATTTTCTCTTATTTGTTTATATTGTTTCACAAAACACAATCATCAGTGCTGCAAATGGCACTTTTGCTTCCTCTCATGAAGTGATGAAATGAGAGCTCTACCCATGCGTTGCATATACATAGCTTGGGCTGATCTCAGTATTTCCGTTTCTGTTCTAACTATTCCTACGCCTAGATCGGGAGACATCTACAATCTAATCCTTTTTGTTTTTTATTAGATGTTTTCTTTATTTACAGTATCTCCTTTCCTAGGTTCCCCTCCAAAAAATAAAATAAAATAAAATAAACAAAAGCTAAAACAATCCCCTGTTCCCTCCCCCCTCCCTCTGCTCACCATTCCACCCCGCCTCCTGCTTACTGGTCCTGGCATTCCCCTACACTGGGGCATAGAACCTTTACAGGAACCATAGATACAATCTAGTCTTTTAAGCTGACGGATTCAATTCAGTTTCTTTTGGCTCCTGCCTGAATTGTTCTGTTTGGCTTCATAATAACTTTGGTAGTATGTTCTAATCTGGCTCCTTCTCATTCTCTGACTCATTCAGTCTTTACCTGTATCCTGCTTGTTCTTTCTGCAACTTGTCTCTGTAAAAACTGTTCCAGTAAAATGTTATAAACCTCTTTCCTCCCCCTCTCTCTGTCTCTCTTTCTCTCTTTCCCTGTCCCTCTCTGCTCTGAAGTAGTCTACCTTTCCTGTGCTGTTCTCTTGTGAGTGGGATGTAGTTGGCTTTTCCTATCATACTTTCAAACATGGCTGCTTTCTTAACCTTACTTTGTTACTGATTGAAGGTGTGTACTAACAGTGTGTCTGTATTCCAGCCATATCTTACTGTAATCCAGGGCATGTCTATAGTCCTGCTTCCATTGGGAAAGTACCATGAAAATATTTGTCTACACGGGGGGAAAAAAAGTTCTGTTCTTGGTCATGTACATGAAGAAGTTGCTGTCCGAGAAGGGTCTTCTTCTTTTTGTCCAAGATAATAATGAGTTAATTAGGCTGACAGTAAAGTGTCAATGAATTTATAAAGGGGGTTGCCAGAAGGTGGGAGAGGTGCTCATAATGCTTCAAAGAAGGGTGCTATTCAGTGTGTTGTATTCCCTTTTTGATGCATGTTCCATTAGTGAGAACTGCAAGTGCATTTTCAAAAATCATTATGCTGTGTGGAATGCATAGGAAAAGAAAACGCAGGCATGAGACTTTTTAAAAGACTTATTTTCTTTTAAGAAAGAAAGGGGGAAGTCAGATAGGATAGAAACCCCGAACCATTTTGCATCTATACTCCTATGGTGATAATTATAACTGTGGATGCTGAAATGAAAGCATGTACTTTTAAAAGTAACTAAATGTAGTTATGGGCCCTCCCACTCATGAGTAAGCCCAAATTTAACAGTGTATTTGAGTCCTGGTATTTCAGCTATTCATTTTATGGAACAGTATGTATATGGCACAGAGGTGTTGACTTTATTTTGATCTCTTTAGTTATTTACTTTCAATGATTCAAAAGTATTATAATCATAAATTATAGAATTAATGCTATTCTATAGGTATGTCTTTTATACTGAATATGCAATGTAATTATTATATATTAAAATATACTTTAAATAAAGGTAGCAATCCTATATACTATTAAATATGTTTAAGATTACAATTTTAAGCAATAATTGACATAGAGATTATTTAGTCCCTGTTAAAGCAGTTAACTCAAAAATTTAAGTAAAGAGGTACTTTTTTGAAGTATATAGATATTGGTGATGTAAATATTTTGAATTCCTACCCTATAGCTAAGTATGAATTTCTAGCATGTGCGAAATACTTGCAAAAACATTCTGGCAAATAAATACTGAGTCAGTTCCAGAAAAGCAAAAGACTACAAATAGAATATGTTTTATTTTAAGTCAATTCATTTTGGTAAGCTACATGGTAAGCTTTTTCTATACTGAAAAAATTTGTTTCAATGTAAGTCATGAATAGTTTCTAATGATTAACATTTACTACATGATAGTTGATAGACAGAAATAGGTGTTATTTCTGCAATATAATTTAATCAAATGCCTTAAATTTTTCTAGTTAGAAAAAATACTGACCAGTCTCCAATTATCACTGCATGTGGTTTGTGTGCATAAAGAAAAAAGGACCATTTAACACAACCACTGTGACCCCTGGAGCTACAAGAATTACTAAGATTGTGACTACTACTTGGATTTCCATGGGCAATTTATAATTCTGGAACTTATCTTGTCCCACTGGATGGATTTCCCAACATTTTAATAACAAAGTAGATAAGGCTAACTATACTGATGGTTCTTATTCTATCTTCTTCTGAGATCATTGTCCCTTCTTATAATAAGTCTGGTATGATACACAGAATATGCACATTAGAGAGGAGGAAACTGGACTTGGGAAGTTAACTTGCTTTCCTGAAATCCCATAGGTATCAAATCTGAATCACTAGGAACAACTTGTTTTGCAACATAACTTTCTCATTTTAATATAATGTAAATAAATAATTTACATAATAATATTCAATATAGCCTAAATAAAATATGAGGCACTATGGAAAGACACATCATTTTATAGTATTTTAAAAGATAAGATAAAGGTTATTTTTTTGCAGATGAAAATACCTTTAAAATGCACACTGTATTGTAAAATTGTATGATTATGTAGACTGCTTCAATCTTTTTTAAATTTAGGAATTGGAGGATGTGTACCAAATTAGAATAAGGGCTAGCATAAAAGTTATGGATTGGATTTGCTTATTTAAGCTATTGTCTGGATTCATAGTCACAAATAACATGCCCGAACTTCCGATATTTGAGGGATCTATTTCCTGACCAAGTGTTCTGCACTTAGTGCTGCATTCAAGTGACAAATATTTGAGCTTTGCTAGCATAATGAATCTAGGTACTTAAAAGCTTTCTCCTGTCTCAAAGTTTTTGAAATAGAAAAGAAAACTTCCTGCTGTTGCTTCCAATTGGATTTCCAGATGTCCAGGGTCAAAGGTCAGAAATAAAAGTATTGAGTTTTGCCCTGCTCTACCCAGGTGGCATGTCTCCACATGTGAATGCTTTCCCAGAGAGTGTTCCCTTTGAGTCCTGCCCCCTACTGTAAGAGTTTTGTATCCTCTCTGTTGAATTACATCATTTTAATTCTACCTTGTAAGTGACCTAAATCTGTTAAATTTACTATTTTGAAAGGTATGCACTATGCACCTTAAACTCCTCACTGTATATGCATACATATTGCAAGCTGATAATTCTCTTCTTTCTCAGTTTGATGTGGTAGTAGGTGGCTAGATACTAGAGTTGTGGGGGACATTGGGGCTTGGACCCCTCCTTAACTGCATTTAAAGACAATCACTGCATATGTTGGACTCTAATTCTGCTCAAAATGTGAGACCTAAGTCATATCTCTTGTTTTGGAAGAGATTCAACAACCTGAACTGCTCTAAAGGTCCTTAATGGATAGCTATCTAGGCCTGGTTCCAGGAGCCCTAAGCATTATAAGATGACTGGCCAATTGGAAATGTTCTGATAAAGAACAGGAACACACTGGATCATTTCCCCTTCCTATAAGAGTTAATCCAAGCAGGCCTATCAAAAGACTTGATTAAAAAAAAAAACAACAATAAACATAGCTTAGGAAAAACTACTTCTTTTTAGAGTCTTGTGGGTAACAAGACCCCTACTCTGTAATAAGAAACTCAAAAGACTTAATGAGAGAGGGCAAGGCTTTATTTTATTTTATGCCAAACACAGCACCAGCTTAACAAAATTACAGATGTACTGTCCAAACACCAAGACCAATTTTAATAGCTCTGAACACATGCTCCTATCCTTGCTCTCCATTGGCTGTGTACTTGTGTAGGTGAAACCTTTTTTGGGCCCTCTGTTCCAATTCTCCCCCTGGGCTTTCTACATCTTCTAATGTGTTAATTTCTTGTCTGTGGTCAGCTCTATTTGCTTCCCATTTTGGAAGGTGCTTAAGCTTATATAAGTCAGGCATTAAGGAAGTCCCTACAAAATAGGGATTCTGGAAATGTGATAACAACTATTGATTAGGAAGAGATGAGTGGGCAGGGGCTAATTTCCCCTGTTACCTATAACTCTTTCATGAACTGAAACAGAGAGCACATGTCCAGAGCCTATTGTGATGGAGTTTGATGTGGTCTGGAGACTGGAATTTTGGTGACATCACTAGGTATCATTAGGTAATATTCTCGTCAATTACTATTATAAACCGAGAAGTACAAGATAAAATAGCAGAAGCAGCAACAACCCAAATGGATATTATGAATTTGACCTTATTTTCTTTTGTTGGAAGGCTGTTAAAATTTCTTTATAGTTGGGTGATTTTGTTATTGTTGCTTTTTCTAGCCACATTACATTAGCTACGTTTCTTGTTGCTGTAAGGCAATATCTGGTGAAGGTTCCTTAAGGGAGAAGTTGTTTATTCTGACTCATTGTTTAAGGACACATCAAAAAGGAAACTGGGAAATGAGGCTGCTGGTCACATTTTGTTCACAGGCAGAAGCAGAGAGAGTGAGGAGTTGTGAAGTTCACTTTTCTTTCTCCTTTTCTTTTAAGTGTAGAACCCAAATCCATGGGATGGCACTACCCACATATGTTGTAGGTCTTGACCCCTTTGTTAATACTCCCTGAAAACATTCAAGGTGAGTATCATTAATATTCTAGGGCTTCTTTAAACAATCAAGTTGACAATCAGAATTAACTATAATACAAATATTTTGAATAACTATTCCAGAAATTAAAAATTTACTAGCATATGTAGAGAGATTTCCTTTCAAAGTCTTGAATTTTATTGTCAAGTTGATATACCATGTTGTCAAAAGTAAACTTATTCTAACATATAAGACTTATTTCTTGGTCTTATTCATTTATGATATTTATTATTTGTGGCCATGTTGTGGTTAATAATTCCATAGAGGTACAGTGGGAACTTATTAATGCAGTGATTAGATGAGGGTAAGAACAAAAATATTACTGCTTTCCATTCTCTTATAATTAAGTTGAATCATTACATATGCTTCCCTTTTTTCCTCCTTTAGTGTTGATGGTTGTTTTATAGCTCCAAAATATCTCTTGAAGAAGCCTCTATGCTAGACATTTTTCAACCTGTGGATCACAACCTCTTTGGTAGTAACATATCAGGTATTTTCATAACCGTAGCAAAATTACAGTTGTGAAGTAGCAATGAAAACAATTTTATGATTGAGGGGTCCCCAGAACATGATTAACTGAATGAAAGGAGCTCAACCTTAGGGTGGTTGAGAATCATTGCTCTAGGCCTTCATAGGTCGCCACCATCTTTTGGCCCCACTGTAAGAAGGACACAGGGAATAGTAAAACATATGCTTCAAATGGGGAAATGGAAATTATTGTGCCCAAATTAATCTGTAATCAACACAGGAGAATGTAAGGAAGTGATACATTGTAAGGGTTCTCTTGTCCGATTCTCCTTTTCCAACTGTTATAATTATGTTTGTATTCAAGGGAATCATAGCCTGGGTGTGTTCTTTGTTAATGGCCATAGGAAGGTATTGCACAGACTCCTGACGAAACCTGCTCCTATCTTTCAATGCGTTTAAACAAGGACTACCATTCATTTTTCTATGAATCCACTGAACCCATTAAGTACTAAATCAGTTAAACATGAGGTTGTCAAGTTTCTCTTCTCATAAAATATGTACATAAATATTAACATGTACACCACTTTATTAATACCATTCAAGTTCCGTCTATAGTCTTAATATAGGTTCTAGTTTTCTTTACTATTTAAGCTTAAGTGTTATTGAACACGAAGATTAAATGAAGACTCATCAATCAAAACCCATGGCTGTTAGAATACTCACTATTTCAATTTGGAATGTTACTGTTTTTTCTCTTGTAAGTCTGTTCCTGGCTTTTTTGGGGAGCAGAGATGTGATATATAGAATATGTCATTGCCAGACAAGTAGCCTTTACTATCCATTAGAATGCAATTTTCAAAGGAGTAGGAATTTATTGTTTTATTTATTTAATAATTTATTCCACACACCTAGGAGAATGATTACCTACAACAGAAACTCATAAATACTTTCAAATAAATGAACTGGCCTATTTAAAGAGTCAATTTATGTTAGTTATAGCTAGGTAATAAAATATAAACATTAATCTATATTAAGTAATATAAGTAGAAACAAAAGATTTTCATACAAATCATACACATACAAACAAAATATTTCATAGAATGTACTCCAGTCATACTACTCATTTCCCACCCTCCCATGCTTGAGTCATCTGCCCAAATCCCCAAAACTACGAAGTCCAATTTGTGCTTCAGGTATACTCATTGCAGAATGGTTAAACTCCCAAGTAGTGAGTTCTGTAAAGTAAACTGAGTCCCCTCCCATCCTCTTCAGAATCAAAGCAAAACATTTTAATTCAATTAATTTAATTTTATGCAAAGGAAATATGTAAAGAAAACCAGAATTGGATTCACTTATTATTTAAGTGATTCATAGACTCTAATTTTAAAATCTCAGGTGTAGCATATTTGCAAGAGAACATTTGTGAGAAAAAACACAGGGTCACACAGAAAAAAACATGGTGAATGATGTCCAATTCTAATGAAAATAAAAGTAACAGCAATCGTACACGATAGAATGGAGTTTGAGGGAAGAGTCTTTAGTAGGAGCAAAGAAGACCATTTCGTACTCAGAAAGAAAGCAGTTTTCAAGATGATGCAATTATAAAGTTTTAAGTATCTAACAATTTGGGTTTGGATGTATAACACAAATCTAACTCATGAAATTGTGACAAATAACGTAATGTTTATATTGGAGATTTAGATGAAATGTGCTGTTGTTTCTAAACGTTTGTTTGTGTCCCTGAAATAGAAGCAGGAATAGAAAGACAGGAATAGATGTCAATAACCATCAAGGTAGGTATGATGGTCAGATGTTTTTATGAACAAGTTTTACCATATGTTCAGAGAAGATACAATCTCTCTCTCATCGCAGTCTGTCTCATAGAAACCATACGTGAAGGTGAACAAAATACAGGGCTAACACGTGTTTACTTCCCTAAACCTAATCTCATTGTTCTTTTCTCTAAGAGTGATTCAAACTTATAGAGGAGGGTGAGAAGTGGAGGTGCTAGTAAAGTGGCTTTCCACATATGTCACGGATTCCTGAAATAGTCAATAGAGTTTAGTCATGCAGTCCAGTTCTAAGATACCAACCCTTTAGTTCCTAATCTCACCTTTTCAGAAAGGAGAGACTTTGGCCTTTCTATGCCATTCCTATAAAACAAAAATTGCCTGACTCTATACTTGTAGTCCTGATTTCAAAATCACTTTCTATCACTTTTATAACATCTTCCAATCTTAGGTGTAAACATGGTTAATGCCCAGTCACTCTCCTCTTACATGCAATAAAGTAGATGACTCATGATAACAGATAAAAAAGGTGTAGTAGATCCAAGTATATATGTCCACATGTATTATAAAAATGGAACAATAACCACTCCATTATGCAGTCAAATAAACAGGTAGCTAGTTCAGTACATATCCCAAAGGGAAATAGACAGCCCTCTCTGTGACCACTCACCTTTTAGCATCAAACAGTACACAAGAAAATGTCAAAACCCATTCTATGCCTGACCTCCACAATAGCTGCATCAAGTTCAGATTCACTGCATTGTGCACTCATTGTTTTTTTTTTCCCCTGTGTCCTTTTCTGAGAGTTTCCTCATCTTCATAGATCCAAACTAGACAAACGATAAAATGCTACTGCCAATTTTCTATTGATGTGTAATAAATTGTCATAAATGTATCAACTAAAAGACAAAACAACAAAAACAAAACCCCACAAATCCACTATTTTAGGCAATCGGGAGACTCATGCGTCATGGTTTTTTTGCTTAGCATCTAACATGACTGCAGTCAACTTGTTGGTCAGGCTTCAGACTCTGAGACTCAGGTTCCTCTTCCAAGCTTCAGTTTAATAACAACATCTAATTCTTTATGATTGCAGGACTGAGGGTCCTATTTTCTTGCTTACAGGATGAAGGTGCTGTTACTATACTCTTTCTTCAGTTTCATTTCCTTGCCATGTATCTTCCTTAAAAGAATTCACAACTTGAATGTTGTCTGAGTTTCTGTGTTATTGCTGGGAGGAATCACCAAAAGTGAGGAAATTCTTATGAAAGAAAGTATTGATTTGGAGGCTTGCTTACAACAGTTTTAGAGGGTTGGTCTAGGACACTATGATAGGATGCAGCAGGTATGGTGCTGAAGTAATAGTCAAACGTTTTATATCCTAATCCATAGTCATCAGATAGAGATAGATAGATAGATAGATAGATAGATAGATAGATAGATAGAGAGACAGAGACAGAGAGAGACACAGAGAGAGAGAGGGAAAGAGAGAGAGAGGTAAAACAGTAAGTCTTCATTGTGTCTCCCCCCCATCTCTTAGAGCTTTAGGAACCCATGGAAGAAGGGGAAGAAACTGTAGGAGTCAGGGAGCTAGAGGAGGACACCAGGAAAACATCATGGCCCAGTGAATCAACTAAGCAGGGCTCACAAGGGCTCACAGAGACTGAAAGCAGGAAGCAGGGGGCTTGCATGGGTCTGTACTAGGTCCCTTTTCTATATGTTATGGCTGTTAGTTTTGTGGTTTTGTAGGGCTTCTATACAGTGGAATTGTGTATATCTCTGAATTTTTTTGCCTGCTCTTGGGATGTGTTTCCTCTTATTGGAAACATATCCAGCCTTGATGTGAGGGTTTTCTGTCTTACTGTTTCTTGTTTTGTTCTGTCTTATTATTGTCTTTTGGAGGCCTGCCCTTTTCTGAAGAAGAAATGGAGAGGGAATAAGTCTTGGGGGAGGTGAGGTGAGTACTTGGAGGAGTGAAGGGGAGAGAAACTGAGGTCAAGATGTATTGTATGAGAGAAGAATCTATTTTCAATAAAAAAACAAGTAAGGTAGTTACACTGAAAAAATTTACAACAAAAGCAGAAAAAATATTATATTGAGTAAGGTAAATCAGATACAGAAAGAAAAATACCTCATATACTCTCTCATTGAAGGCCCCTATCTCCAAATTTTATGATGTGATTTATTAACTTGGGCTAACCAGACAAGTATAAAAGCACCATGAGGGGGTAGGGACACTAGAGAAGAGCTGTGAGACACAGTTGATATGATAGGAAAAATGGGAAAAACAAGGAGAGAGGCTTCAATTGGAGAAGTGGGTAGGAAGTTAATACAGAAGGAGAGGGCTGGCGAGATGGCTCAGCAGGTAAGAGCACTGACTACTCTTCTGAAGGTCCTGAGTTCAGATCCCAGCAACCACATGGTAGCTCACAACCATCTGAAGTGAGATCTGATGCCCCTCTTCTGGTGCATCTGAAGACAGCTACAGTGAACTATGCAGGAGCGAGCAGGGCCGGCAGAAGTCCTAAGTTCAATTCCCAGCAGCCACACACATGGTAGCTCATGGCCATCTATATAGCTACAGTGTACTCATACACATAAAATGAATAAGATAAATCTTTAAAAAATACAGAAGAAAATGGGGAAAGGGACAAGGAACATTAAGCATGTTTGATGCCTCAAGAACTCATGTTGTCTATCCCAAACATATAATACATATCTGTGGATATATATTTAAACTTATATATGTAGAGTGGGGACATTTTGGTTTGTTGATTTTCCTCCTGAGAGCCATAGACTAGATAGCAAAAACTCAAGTGCTTAGCATAAAAAAAAACCTCCTTTCCAGTTGTTGGTCAGGGTTAATACAAAACTATGTAGGTTATTGCTATTGCTCTTGATTGATTCGCTTGGGTTGAAAGTAAGTACCTTAATCCTGAAAATGCAATGCTCTTCAGACAAGACTTGGAAGATTGGAGTTATATCTAACCTGAAAGCAGCTTTCCTGAAATCTAGCGTTATTTTATAGCATTAAAAGGTGCTGTGCCAGCTTCCAAGAGAGGAAAGCAAACAATAGTTTTATTCATTTGTGTTGCTTATGAACCACGACTGCAAGATATCTCTAAAGGTATAATGGTGGCACTGATATTGAGGAATTAACCAACATCTGTTGAATTGGCCTTAAGGCTCATTCAACAAGAGAAATCATTCCTTGAACAGGAAACCTAGTCAAGTACTTAGGGCTAGTGAGGGCATAGATGTTAGAGAAGAACCTACTACTTCCAGTTTTCTACACAAGTGTAATTCCTTGCTTTGTTCTAAAATGTTTCCTTATACCTATAGATAAGTTTAATCCTCATACCACATAGCAGATGTTTCTTTTGCAGAAGAGGGAGACTTTTACAGAAACCTACCTCTGTTTATAATGCAAAGAGAAATTGATTCTAGGGAGTCTAGGACAAACAGGACTCCTGCACCCAAAGTTCAAGAAAACCATTGGTCAGAAACTTTACAAAAGCCAGAAGAACAAAAAAAATCTTTTGTGAGATTGTATTCCCTGAAAATTACTGGGAAGGTACACCCATCATATCTCAACAGTATGGCTGCCTAAACAAGACCTGATCAATGACAAAACCAACAGACATACTAATGCAGAAAGTAGAAATATCTTGGGGTCCTGCTCAAAGACAAGGAACTACAGGGACCTGAATGCTGAAAGTGGAAGACGTATTTTCTCTCAAGGGTGTGCCCTCTAATTGGTTATCCAATACAAATGATCAGCATTGGAATTGCATTTATACATTTCTTTGTAGATGTAATAATAGTGATCAAAGAAAAAGAAGCCATCAATTTGAGATGGAATTGAGGAAGAACTTTATCCATGTGAGGTGTTGGAGGGAAAAACAAGAAGGAGGGAAGTGATATTAGATTTTAATTGGAAATTTAAAATGTAAATGAAAAGGTTACTAGAGCACTTTCTTTAGTCATCAATATATCCAGAGTGACACATGATAATATATAAAAGAATTATCTGTTATATAAGGGATAAAAGCTATACTTTTGCTGAAAATTAGCAGTTTAAAATATCTAAAACAACTTTCTAAATTGTGCTTTTAACAGGAACAAAACTCTACAGATATTTAAGAAAGCATAGTTTTTTTAAATATTAAGACATATATTTTTACTAAGTATAGTTCTATGACTTATATCAATTTCTTATATTATTAGACAGAAATTGTAATTTCCCTTTCCACTATCATTAATACTTTGCTCCAAGCCTTTTCTTGCATAAGGCACTTATAATAAATAAATAAATATAGAAAGATAAGTTTTAAACAAGTACAATTAGTGTGACTCAGCACACATTTCCTGGACTGATATATCTATATTTTAGTTACTTTTCTATTGCTGTGATAAGGCACCATCAGCAAGGAAACTTATAAGAGAAAGTGTTTAACTGGGAGCTTGCTTACAGTTTCAAATAGACCATTTTCATCATGGTGAGGAACATTGCTTCAGATAAGAAGGCATGGTGCTGGATCGGTAGCTTATAGCTTATATATGGTCTGCCAGCAGAAGTTAAGAGAGAGGGGTTGCAGAGAGAGAGAGTCAGAGACAGAGACACATAGAGAGAGACAGAGACATAGAGAGAAAGAGAGAGACATAAGCACAGAGACAGACACACACAGACAGACACACAGAAACAGAGAGAGACATAAGCACAGAGACAGAAACAGATAGAGACAAGGGGTGGCAGTTATGGCTATTGAAACTGCAAGTGGCACTCTTCCTCCAGCAAGGCCATATCTTCTAGTTCTTCCCAAACAGTTCCACCAACTGGGAAACAAACATTCAAATATGTGAGCCTATGGCAACCATTCTCGTTTCAACCTCCACACTGTACTAAAAATCATTGTGCATAGCCCATGTGCCAGACATTGTTCTTTATATTTAATTATTCCTTGTCATAAAATATTATAAATAAAATCCCATTTTTAGATGAGGGAAATAAAGCACCAAGAGGTAATGAACTACCTAAATATGCATAGGTATAAAATAAGACATTTAGGACTTAAATTTAGAACTCATGATCATAAGCTATGCTTTTATGACTTTTAAATTATTTTTTTATATTTTTAAATACTAGCCTTAAAGAGATCACCCAGTATTAGTCTATGTGAAAAAAATGCCAAAAACTGATAGCAAAGAAACTAGAAAAGACAGGGCATATAATTTTTTATTAGTAGAAGGTATGTGATAATCTGGAAAAATATCTTTGTTTGTATTTTAGAGCCAAGATCTTCTAATGTCATATTAATAAATGCAATTAATTTAATTTGACAGTGAATTTTTCTCAGATCCCTATCTATTTTAAATATACCTTTTGTATTTAGATTTTTCAAAGTATTATATACATTTTTCCCACAGCAGAAAAATCTTCTGATCCTTCTAAAATGAGCCATTATCCCTTTTCCTTAAATTTATGTTATTTTTCTATTATTCTGCGAACAATAACAACATCAAACTCTTACAGAACCTTAATGGGATAAATATAAAATGGAGCTGCTAGACAGACAAAAGACTGCTATAAATTAGTCACTACCATGCAAAGAAGAGCAGAAAGTACTTTTTTTCAAGAACAAAATTTCTGTCTTTTCAATAGTATGATTTATTTTCTGATCTACAAATAAGAAGTGAGAGAGAAAACGAGAAGAAAAAGAAGTGATTATTGCTGGTGGCTGAGAATATTAAAGCAGCTGTTTGCTTTGTCACACAGTTTAAAAAAAAGTAAAGAAAAAACAGGAATCCCTTAAAAACTGTAAGTTTTAGCTCTGAATTCATCACCCCACTGATGCATCATGGCAGTATATTTCTGTGTGAGAGTATACATGGTTGAAGTCAACCATGTTATGACCCCAGGATGCCTTTGTATAATTGAAGTTGACCCTAGTCCTGTTTTGAGATAGGAGGCACAGAAATCAGTGGGCAGACATAGCTGATTATAGAGAATTATTCTTTTTGGCAGGTAACTTATAATTGAAATATTTTATTATTTCTCTTTCTGATGTCATGACCTTTATTGCTCTTCTAATTTAAAATATCCTTATTTTAAACCCTTCTAGGACTCGTGAAGCAGACTTGTCAAGTATATATTTCTATTTTGGAATAAGTAATTGAAAAAAATAATTGAATTATATATTTACATTTTATAGCTAATTCTCAAAGATTTCCACAAAAATGTGTATTGGATATAAGCTAGGTCTCATGAACAATGAAAGTTTTTAAAAAACATACATAACTTCTATATATAATAATAGTTTTGAAAAACTACTGTAGTCAGAACAATTAGAATATGGAAAGTTGCAGGTGAACTGTTTCTGAAACGTCATTTTTTTCAGTCATCTGGCTCATGTCCTAATCTACAAATTCCTAATTAATTGTGAAACATTTGGATTATAACTGAGAATTATTAAGAGGTCATCAAATATTTAAACACTTTAAGGTATATAAGATTTACATGAGATAGTTTCCTTGTTTTTATAAACACCTATTCACACTATTCTGCAGACTCTCCAGTGAGCCAACACTGGTTATTGACAAACTGATGGGGGAAATAAAGTAAATCCAGGAGCAGAGAATGATAAATGTTTGGACAAGCTCATTTTCTCCTTTTTATTTGGTTCAGGACTCACCCTGGAATGGTGTCATTGACATTATGAGTCCTCACACCTCAATTAGCCCAGCCGAGAACTTTCCTCACAGACATGCTTGAAGGTTTCTTTGCCCAGTGATTCTGAACACTGTGTAGTTTACAGTCAAGAGGAATCATTCAGTGTATGTTAATTATATGTGGTCCTTGGTTACATATGGATAATCTTCACACATGTATATAATGTGCCCTTAGCATATTTCCTCCCTAGCCTCTCCTTTGTTACTTACCTCCATTTCATTGGTTGATTTTATTTCTTAAAACAGTATGACATCTGCAGCTTAGCACAGTGGGTCTCAGAAAAAACCCCAGCATCAACTTTGGAGCACACATTAGAAGTGTGCACCCTAGACCTCCTGAACCAGACACACACGATGAAGCCAAAGTAAAGAATAAATAAACAGTAAGCAAACAACCTACATATCTGATTTCTATCTCATCCTCTGACTCTAATAAGAGCTAAAGTTTAATTTTAGAATTGGAAAGACTTAAAATTCATAGGCTATAGACTCCCAGTCAAAAATTCAAGAATAATTTCCCTTAAAATCTGATTTTAAAATTAATGATGTTAATAAATTCTGAGTAAAAGCTGAAAATACATAAGCAAACAAAATTGCATAAATTATACTACAAAAAGCAAACTTTTAAAAACAATAGTAATTTAACTAGTTAAAGAGGAGACAGTGGACCAGAAGGTCAGGATGAAAGATGGAAACAAGTTCCACGTAGGGCTATCTAATCTAGGGCAAATTTGACAAAAGTATTGCAGTGAAACCAGGTTTTTCAATAAATTTTGCTGGCCAAAAATGAGTCTTTAGTTATTCAGAATCTGAATTAATTATAGATGTAGTAAATTAAACTTATAAGCTGAAGTAATAATATTTACAATGAAAATAGAAAATACCTTCATGAATTTGGTGTAGGTAAAGCTTTTCAAAAAGATACAAAAATGCTGATAATATGGGAAAATACATGAATATGTTAAAACCAAGAACTCCTATTAACCAAAATATCCTATTAAGAAAAAGGAGGCAAGTTACAAAGTGATAGAAGAAATTTACAATACACATATCATGAAAAAAAGACGTATCCAGACACACTTGCTGATGCATACCTGAAATCCAGCACCCAGAAAGCTGAGGTAGGTACTTGGCAAGTTAGAGGTATTCAGTCTTGTATAATGAATACAATGAGATCATGCCCATAAACAAGCAAATGAATATATCAATAGATACATATTGTATCTAGCTGTATTCAGTGGCTTACAAAATTCCTCAATCTAGATAAAACCAATCATTTAAAAGCAGTTCATTGAAGTCAGGGTTCCCTTGTGCAGTCAATCTATCAAAATTTTTTACACATCTGTGGAATATAAATTAAAACAGTATGTGATACCACTAAATACCTGTTAGAATGTAGTTAAAAGTAGAACATCTAAAGGGCTTGTGGGCACCAGGTTTGGTGGTGTACTTCTTTAATTCCAACATTTGTGAGGCAGAATCAGGCAAGTCTCTCTGAGTTGGAGGCCAGGTTGTTCAGCACTGAGGGTTCCAGGCTAGCCAGAGCAACATTCTTTTATCTTAGAACAAAATGAATAAACAAAAAACTACAGGAAAAGAATTTGTCAGGATGCAGAACAATGAGAGTTTTAAAATTCTACTCTTAAGCATCGTCTCAAAACATTCATGATCATTAAACCACAGACTTCAGAAATTTCGCCACATCGATATTTGTAATATCTCCAAGTGAATCATAATCAGTAAAATAGATATAAATAAATTACAGTATAGCTATTCATTGTAAGCACATTTCAGTAAGAATGAATAATAAACAGCAGAGGCAAGAATTAATTACAGAAACAAATGTGGGATTTTTAAAAAAGTACAATATGTGATTTCATTTATCTTAGTTTAAAGTAGAGAAAGTCTGTGGGGAATCAACATTGTAGTGAAGTGTGTGATGATGGGGACGTGCAGCCGTGGGTCTGAGAGGTGCATTAACATTCTGCTCTCCTCTGGGTCCTTGTTTCAGGGACACGAAGAGTGAAAAAATGTAATCAGATGTAATGCTAACCACTCCCCCCCACCCACCCCTCTCTCTCTCTCTCTCTCTCTCTCTCTCTCTCTCTCTCTCTCTCTCTCTCTCTCTCTCTCTCTGTGTGTGTGTGTGTGTGTGTGTGTGTGTGTGTGTCTATTTCTAGACTTCATTAGCTCCTTGTCTAGAACTATATACCTGACTGAAGCAGCTTAAAGCAGTAGGGTTTATTTCACACAACAGTTAAGGGGCCAGTCCATCACACTGAGGAGGTCATGGCAGCAAGAGATGAAGGGAGTTAGTCTTACTGTATCTAGTCACGAGTCAGAGGGAGATGAATGCTTATAATTTAGCTCATTTAAAAAAATGGCATTTTAAATTCAGTCTGGGGCTGCAGCTCTCAAGATGATGCTTTATATATTTACGGTGTGTATTTTTCACCTTGGTATCTATACTTCACAATAGTGCTTCACAGACATTGCTAGAGGCTCATCTAGTCTATAGAATCCCTGAATGGCACACCCAGAGGCTTGTGGTCTCATAGGTGAGTCTAGATCCTAATGAGGCAACAGTTAAGACGATTCATTACACTTCATTTTTTTTTTCAAAAAGAATTTACAGATCATAAAAGTGCAAATCACCACATGGTGTAATGAGAGATAAAACTTACAAAGCCATGAGGTGAATTAATGGGACGGTTGCTTTATTCTAATGCAGACACTCTCAACCTTCCTAAGGCTGTGATCCTTGAATACAGTTCCTCATGTTGTGGTGACCTCCAGCCATAAATTGCTTTGTTGGTATTTTACAACTGTCATTTCGCTACTGTTATGAATCACAATATAAATCTCTGACACACAGGATAGCTGACAGGCAATAACCCCGAAGGGGTTGCGAACCACAGGTAGAAGAGGTAACTTAGTTTAGTTTCAGTCAAACAAAGGGGTGGATCAGTCTGAGTGTAAAATTATGTTGTGTGATACACATGAAAGATGGTGAAAGCAAAGCACTCCTGAAGGCAGTACAATGCCACCCCCAGGAAGTCATGCTATAAACACAACAGACCGGGCCATCCGTCTGTGGGAGAGAAGTGGTTTCATGTGCTGCAGAATTTTGTTGAGACTGGAGCTGCTCAGGCAGAGCACTTGCTGGGCTTATCCTTTCTGCTTCTGTTTGAGTTCCCTGGCTACTTCCAGCTTCATGGCCTCTCCTGGTTTTACTCTGTCATCTTTGACTCGTTTACTTGGCCTTCCTAGGTTTTTCCTAAGGATGCCCAGGACTCTATCCTCAGTTCCTCTTTGTTAACTGTTTATATGCTCACATGGGTTCACCTTCCCAGGAATATCCACACATCACATCTATCTCTCACATCAAACAGTACAGTTTCAGACTCGCACACATACAGTCATATGATATCTCCATTGACAGTTTTAATAATCATTTTAAACCTAGCACATTTAAATCACAAACACCAAATCGTTCTTCCTTAAGCCTCTTCCTGGAGTACTTCCCATTGGGTAGTGTATTCCACTAGCCTTGATGTCATAGTTTCTTCCTCTCTTTATATTGTACTCTACTTCCAATATTCCAGCTCTGCCTTTAAAATAAATTCTGTAAGCCCACTGCCTCTCATTTCATTCATTGTTGTCTCTTCGTGTGAACTCTCTTAGTTTCTTACCTGTGTGTCACAGGAGCCTTCTTAACTAGACTTCTCACCACTTCTGCCCATACCCTGTAGCGCACGCTTCTCTTCTCATATTCTGTTTGCAACACAGCAACAAGAATTGTCCTTTAAAATGAGTCAGGTCAATTTTTTTTTTTTTTGATCAAAATACTACAGTTCTTCCCTACGCACACAGAAAAGATCTGAAGTCTTTACAGTGATCCACAAACATCCATATGACCCTTCTCTACCCTCGCTAACCTTCTGTCTCACTATTCTACACTTTCATCACTCAATTCTGCTCACACCAGGTGATTTTATGTTCCCTGAACACATCAAGCACACTCCTCCATGGGAGCCTAGCACAGCCTGGGTAGTACCTTCTTTCCTCAGATGCCCTGGCCACTTCTCCATCCTTCAAGTCTTTGTTGAAATGTCACCTCCATCATCATTATATTTGAAATTTCAGTCCACAGTCCATCGCTTACTATGCTTGAATTTTCCTGAGTCATACCCCCCCCTTCTAATACGTTGTATGATTACTTCCTGTTTGCTCAGTGTGTGTTTCTCTTTACTGACTACTATCTTTGATGAAGACATTTGGGAGAGCTTCTCTGATTATTTCACTGCTATTTTCCAGATCCAGATGGCCTGGTCCCTAGTAAGTGTTCAATACAAATCTAGAATATTTTTATTTTCAAGTCAATTAAAGATGTTTTTGGCTCCCTCATCACCCCAGTTAGCCCACTAGAATATTTCATGCTCTTTGCTTTGCTCATTAATAAATCCTAAATTCCTAGAAAAATGCCTACCACATCATTGTCCCTCATTAAGAATTTATTGCATTAATAATTAAGAGCTGATACAAGCATCTTAGGTTGTCTACTTTAACCTTATTGGAAAAATTAATCACATAAGTAAAATTCCATAAGAAACAAAGTACATTTATGCAATCTATGTAATAATATAATATTGTTACTTTTCCCCAGGTCTAAAAGACCTTAAACATAGGTGAAAATAGTATATTTTATCATTTGTCAAACACTGTATTCATTTTTAAAATATGTAATACAAGGGTATCTTGGTAAAATGCTACCACATGTTAACAAAAACTGTAAAGCCTTTAATATAGGACTCCTTAAAAATCTCTTATGACTCACTTCCTGTCCTCATCATTTCTTGCATAGTATATCTATCTTTAATAACTATCACAACTGAATAATGAAGCTTCTTTGCTTGCAATCAAGATTTGTACACACATACACACATACACACACTCACACTCACACTCATGTTCTTATGTGAAACCTATATTTAATGAAGTGGATCACATTACATTAGCTCCCTCACATATAAAGACATAACGATGTACTTACAAGGAAGTTTGACGTCAGTATGCTGCCAGCTTTGCAGATGGTTTCTTTTCTGATGTCTGTTGTGGTTCTTCACACCCACACTCATGAATTTAAGCTGTCCATGTTTCAGATGCAGCATAACAAAAATTGAGCTCCTTCTCTATCCCAAACGCAATCAAATCCTCCCCTAATTTTCTCAGTGAATGATCTTAGGTTATGCAGATATATATTGTCAACTTCTTTTGCACTCTTACCTATTCTTTCCAACTATATTCATTAGTCACATATTTTAAATCCCTTGAATTTGCTTGACTGATTTTATGATTAAGATCAAAGTCCATAGATTAGCATTCTGCCTCTCTATAACTTACTGTTCTCCATTGAAGTGACATTCATGTTGCCTGTCCATGACAGGGTTTTGTGTGTGTGGGGGTTTCCCCCTCCTTCTACTTGGTATATTTCTTGCTTGTCCTTCTAACTGGTTGATGTAACCATCTAAATCTAAGCTCTCTTGATTAATAGCTCCTTATCTTTCTGATTTCAATCCAACTGAAAGTTGCTCAGGAGAACTTTACATGAGTCTCCAGGGAACGTGTCCTTTCTGCACGTTCCTTTCTTAAAGGTCTTGCCACACAGTGTAGTTTACATTTTTGTCTGACTGTTTATCAGGTGCTAAACTAAAATCTCCAGAAGCACAGGTAGAATTAGTGACCAGTGTGACCAAGAGTGCCTGGAATACAGATTGGTGCATTTTTATGCCCCATAAGTGTTTAATGAATGAAAGAAGAATTTGGAAAAAGCATATTCCATAATGAATCTTCCCAAGAACCAAAAGGATGCCACTATCTTTAAAGCCCAGTAGCATTAAGGGTAAAAAGAAATTCCTAGTTTAGGAAATAGACATTATAATTAATCTCTTTTGAATTGGTTCTAGATGCATTCACTACTCAATTTTGTGCTAGTCTACCTATTATAGGGGCTTCGAAGGTCTTCAATTGAGTTATACTAAATAAACAATAAATCTTTGGTTAAGAATAACCTTAATTTATATGAAATTAACAGTTTTTTATGTATTAAGATTCTTTTCATGCCATAGAATACCATATGACTTTCATAGCAAGAACATTAGACAGATTTCAATCCATGAATCTGGAAATCAAGAGACAGAGAGAGATTTTCTTCATGCTCTCAGAGTAGAACACTTGTTTGCAGAAAGCTGACTGTTGATAACAAATTCATATATCATGCAGCTACCAAAACCCACGCACAGGCGGTATGTATTAAGGAGCGCTTTAGGGGTGCTGAGAGATATTTTTTTCTCTTTTGAAACATGAGCTCTAAAATAATGTGGTTTCTAGCCTCTCGCCACCATTCTCACTCTCCACTTGCCACTTTGTATGTGGTTATTGAGTTAACCCGAAAGGCTTTTACATCGGGAGGCTGGGAGGTCAGTGTCCCTGCCACCTCCCAATCTCTGCCTGTACCTACCTCAGACATGTCTTTGTACTATCCCTGCTGGACACTGCACCTTTCCATAATTATAAATGTCTGTTTCCAGTCACTTCAAAGGTATCCCAGCACTGGGAGTCCTCCTTCAAAGCTTCCACATCGCTGAGGAACTCCTGTCATTGACAGCGGGTCCTGCTTTGAAGTTTTCATGCCATTTATTGATTTCCACCCTTTAAAGATGTTCAGATTAGAAAACACTTCATCCCTTTGAAAATGTGCATATTTTCATGATGTTGAAGGGTTAATCCTTTGAAGATATTTACATCTCATAGCAGTGTCCTTATATGAGGAAATTTGACAAGGAATATGCCACATGCTTTATGGGTCTTTCATTTTCTCTGCTGGATCCTTCAGGATCAAGATCCTTTCAATTTATGCGTTGTTTTCTTTTTGTGGCGAGCGTTTGTTCTGTTTTAATGCAATGCCAAAAGACTTCAATAATTATTATAAACGGACATTTATCTAAGTTGGAAATATCATTCATTACTTACATATTCTGACCTTCTTGGTGTCCCGGAATGTTTCTTCCTGTATTTCATGATTGACTCTGGTGTCTCTTCATCTTACACAAAACTACCAACAGAAGGTAGCTTTGAAAAACAGCTCTATTAGTTGTCAAACTCAGGCTTCATTTGACTCATCCTTTGTGCAAACATGCTTTAATTTTTTCACTAGGGCTTCAGGAAGTTATGTGGCTTAGAAGAAACTATCATCATCTAAGAAATGGAGTACAGTATCTCATGAACAATAAGTCAGCTAGGTTTGTAACAATGGAAAGATTAAGTCCAATGAATTCAATACGGTATAAGAGATATACGATGCTCTTCATATCAGCTTAAGTGTTGTCACCTACTGAAAGTCATTATATCATCTTCCCACTTGTTAAATAATTTCAACAATTTTATCATTTGGAATTTCTATCATTTAGTATTACTGTGGTAATTGTTCATACTTTTAGGAGAAATTATACTTTAAATTTTAGTAAGAATTAAGACTGTAAAAAGCATTTAATGGTGAAAAAAGCTAGAGAAAAAGTAGAGAAAAGTGACTCACTGGTGTGGTTACTATAGAAATCATGCTGCTTTCTTTGGAATCTAAAATTAGAACTCTCCTTCAAATCAGCTAGACAATTTCTATGTTTTCCTAGTTTGCTTTCTATTGCTCTGATGGAATGCTTGACCAAAAGCAATTTGAAGAGGAAAGGGTTCATGTGGCTTATGGGTTATAGTCCATTATTTAGGGAAATCAAAGCATGAACTTAAGACAGTAGCCTGAACATAGGAACTGAAGAAGATATCAGACTGTCATGGCTTCCTTCCCCTCTGGCTTGCTCAGCCACCTTTCTTATACTGGCCACACCCACCTGCCTAGGGACCAAACCTTCCACAGTTCTCATTTCTCAGGAGACTCTATGTTCTGTCAAGTTGACTGCTGAGGCGAGGACATGGGCATATGCCCACAGGACTGTAAATCATGGCACGGCCATACATGCAAAGCCGTGTTTACTGCTGCACTATTTACAACAGCAAGGAAGTAAAATCCATCTAGATGTCCATCCTCAGACGAATGGATAATGGAAAGGTGATCAAAGGCCTAATGACATTTTGTTAAGCTGTACACATACAAAAAATGAAAAGCATGGAAGTTTTGGGAAAATAGATGGATATGGAAATTATTATATGATATAAAGTGACTCAAACGTAGAAAAACAGCTACTGCAGGTTTATATGCAGATTCTCACATTTAATTTTTATATACGTATATGAGTATGAATATGGATATAGTTACAGGTCATAAAACTAGAAATGAGAACAGAAGAGGGAAAATGACATTTTCAGGAGCTTGTGTGAGAGACAGGGAGAGAGAGAGAGAGAGAGAGAGAGAGAGAGA